>JAJIYU010009778.1:0-16731 GCA_030144865.1 Tinospora cordifolia | reverse complement strand
ACAAAATATAACCAAGTTTCTAAAGATAAATTGAGAAGATAAGATGAGGAAAGAACAGGTTAAGATAATAATAATAATAATAATAATAATAATAATAATAATAATAATAATGCAATGGCCTTACCCTTCTAGGTTCCCAGCCATTTTGAAAATACAATTTAAAATTTACTTATGTTTTCCATGTAAGGTTAAGTTTAAAATAAAATGGAAATGTAAATCAATTTAACAAACCAAACCAACTGAGATTTTTGAAGATTGGAAAAGGGGGCGTTACAATGCTTCACCCTAATTAGATCTACACTTTGTGCTCTAGTGGTTTAGGCAACAACGCAAATTGTTACCAAGCTAAATCTATAGGCAACCATGACGTTGGTAGAGGGTATTATTTCTATTTTGGATACAACCATTTACATTTTAATTGATGTTGGTTCTACATTTTCTTTCATAATGGGACAAGCAGTAGATAAACTAAAACTAAAACTAGTTAAGGCATCCACATGGTTAGTGTTAATTATAGCAAACATTGAGAGAATATATCTCAATATAATTTGTGAAGAATGTGTGTTAAGGTTGAAAAATTTTGAAATGGTAGTAGGTTTTAGAAAATTGGAGTTCTTAGAATTAGATGTAATCTTAAGTATGGATGGGTTGGCTACTTACATGTATGTGTGGATTGTTTTGCTAAGGGAGTTGTATTCCAAATACCAAAACAACCTACAAGTAGAGCCACTAAGAGACCTAATAATCAGGTTAGACTAGCAACATTTGAGGAAATGTATACCTAATTAGTGCAAAGACTAAAAGTGATACAGGGTCTACGAGATCAAAGATTGCTGACATTCTAGTATCAAGAAATTTTTTGAGGTTACTATGACGACTTGCGGTTTTGGTGTAACCGAACTTCATGAGTCCGACCTTTTTTTTTGGAATTAACCATACAAATTGATAAGATTTTGAGCCATTAGAAAAATAATAAATAAAAAAATAAACTAGTAAGTAAATAACTATATATATATATATATATATATATATATATATATATATTGTAACAATAGGAAAAAAAAAAGAAGAGAGAGGAAAACAAAAAAAAGAAAAAAAGGGGGGGGAGAGAAAAAAAGAATTAAAAAAGAAGTTAAAAAATGGGCCAAGGCACACATGCCAAAGAAGGTTCATGCGCCTCACCGCCTGTGTGCACCAAACAAGGTGCAAGGGTCGTGAGGCCCATGCCAACCAGCAAGGCTCATGGGCCTCACGGCCCATAGTAGCTGAGTTTGGTGCATGAACTAGCCCACGAGCCTCCCACCCCTCTTCTCTCCCTCTCTCCCCTTGTTTTCTCCCTCTTTTTTGTCTTAAACCATGTGTTGGCACATAATTTGAGTATCTCATCTTCTCCTTCTTCTAGCTTCCTATATACCCAATGAAAACCAAAGAATAAGCCACCATTTCAAAGCTTGAACTTCCCTCTTGAAGTCTCCATCCTTGCCTCATCAAATCATATAGCCATTGAAGAGCAAAAAGATGTCCAAACCATGGTGTCTAATATAGTTCAAATTCAAATGAGATGGTGACAACATCAAAACCAAGTTTTGGCAAGGCTCATACGGACGGTTCGTGAGCAAATAATTAAGGTAAATCTTCCATCCCCATTTTTACTATGTAGATTTCAAGTTCCAAGCATTAGAACATAAGAAACTAAGCTTGTGATTGTAATATCAAGGTGTCAAGGTGGGTTGGTTGTAACTTGTTACAATAGGAACCTGTCTTGGAGGCAACTTTGAGGCAACTTTTAAAGTGTTTAGAGGAGTCCATTTAAGCTACAATTTAGGGTGTGTGATCTTGGTACTTAAGGCCACAAGAGGGTATAGATTTCTTTCCATAATCTCCTCCGGTTGTGGTTCAACAACATACATGTCAAATTGCCGTGTTACTTAGGTGTTCTGATACTTCAAAAAATTTTGATTTTATAATGAATTCATGCCATGTGTTTGATAAAATCTATAACTAGGATTATGTTCATTTATACTTACTAATTTTGATCTATTTTCAAAGGATATGTTGTTGTGATCTAAAGAAATGCAAGAGGTGTAAGAAATAACCTTTAAGTTAGAGATTCAATGGTGGGAAATAATGCTTCAAATTCATAAAAATACATGAACTTAGGGACACCCATTGCAATACTGAAACATTAGGGAACCAATTTGTAACACCTCGGCCTCTGGTCCACGCGCCCCTCAAGCCCTATGCAGAGATGTGCACCTGTCCGATAGGAGAAAAGCCACGAGGCAGTCGTCCGTTGAGAGTCGGAATGCTACTATAATCATCTCCACTCTCTTTCGTTCTACCTCTTTCTTTCTTTCAAGAAATGATAAAATTAATTTAAATAGACATGATTTTTTTTTAAATAAAACTTCTATGTAAATAAATTGGATCTGTGAAATTTCAAGTAAAATAAAAAGCCTCAAGCTCAAATTTAAACACTGTAAAGATCTCTGAAATAAATCCAAAACATTTAATCACATATAAAATGTTTAGTCCAAAAAGAAAGGGCATACCTTGTTTCAAATTAAATTACAAAAAGATAGGATATACAAAAAGTATTTAACAAAATAATTAAGCCTTCCTCAGTATCGGTCGACTCGTGTAACATCACATGTCACCTGAAAAAGAAAAGTGGGGTGAGCTCAAGAGCCGAGTGGATCATACAACACATTACTAGCATTATTTGGACCAAAATACAAAACATGCAAACATTTTTATTACATTAGAGTGTTTCAAACACTTTATTATTTTTTGTCACAATTAAAACTAAGAGGTTTGTGGCTTCGGTGTCCCCCTCATTGTTTGAGAGCAAATCCAAAGGTAACGCCCAACGGCCGGTTACCTTTTGGGACCCTGACGAGGGCATGAGGTCTGAAGTAGCACCCAGCCCTGTAGCCAATCTAGCTGAGGACACCCACGATGACACCCTAAGGACAATCATTGCCCCGGTATGTGGTTTTAGTCTTAATTTAATCTTATTTAGTTTCACAATCACATCACAAAACATTATATCATAAATGATATTTCCAACACACGTAAATCAACTATACTAAACATCCATGTAGTTTAAAGCAAATAAGTTATGCCTTATTACTTAACATGTAACCATACAAGTAACTAAACATTCATCATGTTATTCCAGCATCCAATCAAACATTCCGATCAATAGTCACTCAAGAATAAATCCTATCATGCTCCTAAATGCGTAATCAAAATAATCAATTATCATGTTAAGGATTTAAAATCCAAATAATGATAGGGAGTACAATAATCACACACAGATTAATATTCTCGAGTCGCTCGTGCCTCCATGCTGCCCTTCGTCACTCCTTGATTTTTAATCTGAAAAATAAAAATCATTCTATTGAGTCCACAGCCCCTACAATCCATCCACTATAAATTAAAAATATTCTAGGGCTTGAATACTCGTAAACTTTCATATCTATTTTTTTCTAACTTAGAATCTTTTCCAAAAATCCCTATTTTTTTAGACTTGAAAATAAATCTAGTCTCAAATGATGAAACCTCCAAAATTTCCTCCAATAATATTTTCTATCTCTCAAGAAAATTATTTATATCAAGAAAATAATTTAAACCTCCTATCTCGAACCACTGTAACTCCAAAACTATCATTCATTCTCCATGTCCAATTAATATAATTACATAACAGTATAAAAAACGATCCTAAATAGAATAGGATTATGATTATCAAAAATCTTTTGATAAAAAGGTTCCAACACCAAACTCTCATATGTGTACTTTAGTCAAAAATAGAACTTCTCTAGAATCATTATTTTTGTCAAACCCTTTAAAAATTCTCTTAACTCTTAAATAAATAATTTCTACTTCAATAAGACAACTCAAATATTTAATATTTGCATCTAGACTCCAAATAAATTAATTTCAAACCTCCAAGTCTCCAAAACCCCCTTAACTTCGATAACAATCATTCTCTATATGCATTTGATATATTCACAGAACATTATAGAAAGCATTCACAATAAAGTCATTTTTAATAACATGAGAATTCAAAGCAGAAAACTTTCAACTAAGAGATTCCAAAATTCCTTGTTTCCATTTTAGAGCTTTTTTTAGCCTTCAAACCTATTCTTCGTACTCCAATTAATTCATAAACATAATCTGCAACAACAAATATAAAACTTAGACATCTCAAATGCGAGATGCTCATATGTGGGGTTCGAATGCGAGTCTCCAAATGAGAAGGGTTCAAAAAACTCATGAATCTCATTTTTTTTTTTCATATTCATGGCCAACTAACAACATTATATGATCATCTAAATGCAAGATCTTTAGAACGAAAAAAAGATTTATACCTCGCAACTTCGTTTCCCTTTTGTTCCCTCTCCAAAAATGCAATTTTTGATGCCCTAGTTCTGTTTCAGTCCAAACAATACATGTCCACCATTAAATTGTATTCAACCAAATGTTAAAAACCACACTACCATGGCTAAAAAACATGCTCACCTAGTTCGAGGGGTTTTGAATGCAACTTGGCAGATTTCTTCTCATTAATGGTGTTCTTCATAGATTTGGGTTGAGAACTAAACAGAAAACGTTTAAGTTTGAGAAGGCAACAATGGTTGTTTGCATATATAAAACTAGATCTAGAGCTTCACCATCTCGAATCTGTGTTTGAGAACGAAGATGGGGTTTTGAGTGTTCCACTTCTTCTTCCATGCACGGACAAAATAGCAACAACAAATCTATTGCCCCTCTTCTTGTTTCTCACGCTACCACGCAGTAGCAGCAAGAACGTGCCTTCTGTCTTCGCGCAAGAATGCACCAACAGCTCGTTTTCTTCTTTGCGAATCATGCACAACACACACAACCTTCCTCTTCTTCTTCGCGAACAGCGCTAGTACCAAGGTTGTTCTTCTTCTTCATGCACGGACGAACCAACAGCTACAAAGGTTGTTTCGTTTCAATCTTCATCCTCGCCACGCAAGAATGCTCCACTAGCAACAGATATGTGCTAGATCTGGCGTTCCTCTCTTCTTCTTCGCGCAACTTGCAGCTAAAATCTATATTCTTCGCACATAGAACTCATATCTCACGTCTCCTATATTTTTTGTTTCTTGTTATTTCTTTTTTTTTCATCTTGTTTCTTTCCTCTTTCTATTTTTTTCCTTGCTCAAGGTTTTTTTTTCTTTCTGCCAAATTCGTGCATTTGAAACTTCGAAAAATTTTTGTTATTATCTTTTTTCGTTTGCTTCATGCCTTCGTAACCACGCGATCTTATTTATTTATTTGTTTATTATTCTCTTTTTTGTTCTAGAGTTGAGTGAAGAGGAAAGAAAAGAAAGAAAAAATAAATAAAATAAGGACCTATATATTTTTTATTTTTTATTTTTAAATTTTTTACATTCAACAAATAAGCATCCGATTATTTTTTTTGTTTCTTGTTTGTTCTTTTTGCCCAAGATTTGAGTGAAGAAAAATGGAAGAAATCTATTTTATTTTATTTTTCATATACACACGTGTATGTATGTATGTATATATATATATATATAAGAACTGATATTATATGGTTTTACAGCATAGAGAAAATTTTTATTTTATTATTTTTTCTTCATTCTATTAATTATTGCATATATTAAATCTCCACGACGACCTGTACGCCGTTATAAAATTTGAGGTATTACACAATTGACTAGTCAAATCTTACTGTTTTGAGCTAAATTTTTGTGGACACCTTTCTAGACACCCCAAAAATAGGTGTACCAAATTTTTTCCAAAACTAATATAGGTATTCATGTCAATTAAGATGAAATATAATTGGCTCTCACAAGAAATTCTAGATTTCAAGAGGATTGATAACCCAATTAAAACCCATTTGGCAAATATTTATGAAGTACATATTATATCTTGAAAGTTTTGCATCAATTCAACACCAGTTTGATCGCAAAAAAATTGTCAAATCTATCGAGTAATAGAAACTTTGTAGTTAGAAATTTGACTATGAAAAATTAGTGATTTTGACCAAATTGGCCCCATGTTGACCTAATTTAACGAGAATTGATCCCCTTAACCAGTTTTGACTAGTTTGACTAGTTTAGATTAGTTTGACCAGTTAATTAAGTTTAACCAAATAGACCAAGTCATATCTAATTTGACTGAAATAAGTTAGGGATTTTGAGCAAGATTTTACAAAGAAACTATAATTGGGTTTGAATGATGCAGATCCAAGTGTATATTGTGGACTGGGTTGAGTGTCAACAAGACGTCAATACGCAGGATCTGTGGTGAATAGTTTAATTTAGATGTTACTTTAACTTATATTCCTTGCATAAAATAGGAATGAAATACATTGGTTGAATGCTTTTATCATATTTGAGATAAATCAAATTGATTTTGAGGTATATGTAGATGTACACTGATAATGAGACCGTAGGCTCAAGATCTAAGCATAAGGTTAGGGTACATGATGTAATTTGGAATTAAACTCAAGGTCCGAGCTTAGGGTTAGGGAATATGATCAATGAGCCTAGCTTTTGATCCACTCGAGTGATAGCCCTTAAGGACTGAGCGTGAGGTTAAGGTATTTGAGGAATATGCCTAGCTCATGACCTGCTTGAGTAGGCAGTATGTCTGACTCATGACTCGCTCGTGCTGGCATGTATTCAAATTCTTCTTTTATCTATTGCATTGTTTTCTATATGCCATGTCCTCAACCACTACTCCATTATTACTATTCATGCATACATGCACTATTTTGGGATGTTAATTATAGGTAATATGTTTGACGTAGTACTCATTGAACCGTTGTTGAAATTTAGGCTCACTACTCTACTACTAACCTTTTAGGTCTGTCAATGGTTGACAAAGGGAAAGGCGTTGTGATTACCTAGTTCCCTTGGTGGTCTCCTTTACTTTTCTTAAGTTTGTTATAGGTTGGTCACTTGTGTATATATAATTAATAGTTATATTGTATCTTTTTGAAACAACACAGTGTGCAATCTATAGTAGCAAACCTCTATTATGTATAAAAGGTTGTTACTTGCTAGTAAACTTAATTGTAACATTTTGCTTACTGTAGCACTTCACTTTATGAATTCTTAAAATGTAATACCCTGAAAATCCTATACTTAATGAAATGAGAATTTCAACATCAATTGGATGAAATTTGGGTGAGAAATGAAATCGCGTCCATTTCAAGGGCAAATTTAGCAAGTCCAAAATCCTCATTTAGTGACCCTTAGGAACCTAAAATTGTATGAGACGACACGAACTGATCAACTAGACAATATATTCAAACATCAGCTCAATTGGCCAAAAATTAGGGTTTTATTTGCCTAATACCTTTCAAGGGAGTCTAAATTAGTAAAGTAAATGAAGTAAAAATCACCCTAGTCAAATAATAGTTTGGAAATGTGCATTAATTTAATATGAACACAAAAAGGTCTTAATTCTTAGTAAATAATAAGATATGAATTTTTATTAAATTCATGTGGACCCATAAATACATGGCCACCCCAAACATGTGTAAGTCACATGGGTGGAATACTTTGATCATGTACACCCATGCCCTATTATGCAAAAATTGGTCCATGTGTGTGTGTGTGTGTGTGTGCATACATGTGAGCAACCCTAATTAGAAGTTTCTAAATGATGAACCATTCTCACACACCAAACCCTAGCCATCACACACAAAGGGGAAACCAAAAATCACAAACAAGAAAGTTTCCTAAACCCAAAATGCTCCAATATTGACACCATATGAATGAAAGACCATCATAACCTTATACAAGAAAACCCTAGCCATCGCTTATGAATTGTATGCAAACCTAGCCGCCACACTTGTGGGAAAACTCTAATCAAAGTTGCCAAAATAACCCCCAATGCTCTCTTGAAAATCTATATAAACGCCCTTGTGCACACTTCTTCTTCATCTCAAAGCAAGAGTTAAAACTTTCCTCTTAGCTTGTTCTAGCCTTCTTCTTGGCAACCTTTTTTATTCTTGAGTGATCTTGAAGGGTTATTGAATGTTTTGGTGTTTAATTGAGTGTTCTTGAGTTGTCTTTGGAGTGTTAGACGTTGGACTAAGGAACCTCTGTCAGATTTCCATCAAACTTGCAGTTTAGGTGGAAGTGATTTCTAAAACCTTCTCTTTTCTTCTTTAGATTAATACCACGTTCATTGCATGTTTAGTTTTCAAAAATCATTCATGTTTCAATTTTAGAAATTTAATCATAATTTCAACTTTAGCTTAGTACATGAGCATGATTTAAGCATTCATTAATCCATGCCATGCTAGTACCATATTTAGGTTTATTTTAATGTATGATGCATGTTTTTGGATGATTCATGCTTTGATTTTTGGGATTGTTTATATTCTAAAATTTATTTCCCTTATTCTATGATTCTTGAAAATGAGATTAATTATGAGATGATAATGATCAATAATCATGTACCATCATAATAAACATATGGGCCACTATAGACGTTCTTTTCATGTGATTAGTTCACATGGTATAAAGACCAAAATACTTGGTTGGTGGGTAAGAGGCCCTAAGTCCAAAAGTCTAATGAAATTGGGTAAGAAATGTCTTTTTCACTCTAAGGAGATATTTTGTTAAGGACATCAAGGGCCATGAAAACTCTTTTGGTCTAAGTCACAACTATACATAAAATGTTACTTGAAACGCTTAATGTATACAAGTGTATGAATTATGGATGTGTTTTTAGTCTAAATTAGAAGATTGGTTGTTTGAAAAGGATCCACTGGGTTATGTGCTCACCCTTCTTCTGTCATTTTTCGAAAAATTGAATATGCATGAAGACATTGATAATAGTGATAGTCTCTTTATTTTAGAAAGTTTCTATATTTGCATGTAAGGGATGTAGGCCAAGTTTCAAATATTTCGCTATAATAGTTTTATTTTAAGATTGAGTTATGTACTCCACTTTATTTAAATTAATAAAGTTTATGAATTTCTTTTATCCCTTACTTATTGCTTTATTAGATTTGATTCCTACAATTGAGTTAAGTACTCTTGAATTGCATTAAGGCATAAGATAATTGAAATAGAATGTCAAGTGTGAGTTACTTATAATGTAATACCTGCCCGATCCGCCTGTATGGTTAAGTCCACTGTCAAAACAGTGGTTATGTCCAAATAAAGAAAGAATACGGGGATTAGGATGTTACAAAGGTGGTATCAGAACCAAGGCATTAATTGTTGGGCCAAAAATTAGAAAGTTTCCTTTGATACCAAAGGTGGTATCAGAGCTTAGTTATTAGAAATACTAGGCTAGAAATATAAAGTTAAGCCTAAACATATGTTGTTGGGCTAGAATTAGATAGTTCGTCTTATACATAGTGGTATAAGACTTAGGAAATATAACTCAATTAGGTTTGACCTATTGAGCTTAGAATACCCTACCTTCTATTTTTGAAAACTGAAAAACTATTTTCGAAAGTATTTTCAAAAAGGAAAGATCATACAAAGACTACAAGTTGAGTTGATAATGAGTAAGCCTTATCCCAAGCAAAGCTAAACTTTGAAAAGGAGGTAGGTTATTCCGCCCATGAAAGCATGGTAGCTAAGCAGACTTCGGTTTTGCCGCTCAATCTAGAGGTTGTCTCACCAGCTTATACTAGTAGTCAGAGTTGAAAAACACATGTACTTTCTATAATAAATTAGAAGGTAAAAAATTAGGCAAAAATTGATTAAAAGTCAAAAAGATGCCAAAAGTGGTATCTTGACTCGACAGAGGTTGTGAGTCAACCAGATTGAAACCCTAGGTCTAAGGAATGACCTTACGTAGAGACATGGATAAAACAGTGGATCAAAAGCATAAACTTGAGGACAAGGTTAGAAATTGAAAATGTGTGAGAACAAAATCATTGTTTGGTCAGGACATGAGATAGGGAAGATTCTACATCTCTGGTTTCTATGTAGTATGGGATGCATAGGAATTCGAAGGTATGGAGGAACCCTGGACTTGGAGAATGATGAATCATGTTTGGTGAATGGTTGGTAACTTTAAAGAACTTACTTCTCTGTGTTTGGCTAGTATGGGACAGTCAAGTATAATGGGCTTGGGAAATGTTAGTTATTGAAACATTTACAAACTTATTTGGGTGTGGCAATTTTTTGAGTAAAAGTCTAAGTGCAAGGGCTAGAATGATATGAGACATTTGAACGTGAAAGCTTAAATGGAAGTCTAGAATTTTGCTATGCTAGCATAAAAATTGCTTAAATGTATTATTGTTTGAAAAGCATGCTTGATTTGTTTATATGTACATCATATGAAACCAAATCTTCTATCCAAGAACAAAAAGAACCTAGAAGCATAAACTATTAAGCCATTGAACAAATTGAGAACCTAGAGACCTGAATCTAGAGTTATAACAATAGGAACATTTGATGAGGCAAATACTAACAATATACTCGATTTGTAAACAATGGCTGGAACAAGATCGTATGCTACCCGATCCACCACTTTTGATGAGACAGAGCAGAGGGATTAGGAAATGTTGTTGGGATAGAGGCCCAAATGGAGAATATGATGAATGAAGTTGCTTGGAGGGTTATGGATCAATTGATGAGGGCTCTACCCCAGATACTCCCTCAAATAGTACCACAACCTCAAGTGCCTGAACCCATCCAAGTTCAACAACTAGCACATGTGGCCCCAGCTCCTTAACATGAGAGGGTTCAAGAGGATCCGTACGATGAAAAAAAGAAAAGAAAGATGCTGATAGAGCTACAAAAGTTTCACCCTCCTACATTCAATGGCATTACAAATTGCATCTCAGCTGACCACTAGTACCAGAAAATGGAAGAAATTCTCCATGTATTGAAGGTAACTAGGTCAAGATGGGTGGCACTGGCCATACACCACTTCAAAGAACTAGCTAGAAGTTGGTGGCATATGATGAGAATAAACCCTAACACAGATGTGGATGCTATGAGCTAGGAGAACTTCACAGAGATCTTCCATGAAAAGTTCTTTCTAGAAACGACTTTGAGCAAGCTACAACAGGACTTGTCCGACTGAATCAAAGGGACATGATTATAGCTGACTATGAAAGGAAGTTCATAAAGCAAGCCAAATTTTCATGAGACCTAATCAAAGAAGAAAAAAATGAAGGCTAGTCATTTTGCATGGGGTCTCGAGATGAAGATCTGAAAGATAGTGAAAACACTGAGCCTAAGGACTTATAAAGATGTTGTGGAAAAGGCCCCAACTCTAGAACAAGAGATCAACCTGGAGCAACGGGTGAAATGAAAGAACAAACGGGCCAAGAATGAAAAAGATCAAGGGGCCCAAAAAACGAACAAGAGTGGTGGGAATGCACCACAGAAATAGTGGCAAAATAAAGACAAGTCAAGGGAGCAAGCAAAGAGACAAGGGTTGTACTACGTGTGCAAGCAGAGAGGTCATATAGCTAGAAATTGTCTAACTGCACAAGCTTAGGCTCCCTTACAATAGTATAATACTCAGGGAGGAGGTTAGGACGGTCGTACTCAAGCTAGGCAACATCAACAGAATACCGATTAGGGGTAGAACCAGGGTCGTGGTCAGAACCAGGCAAGAATATTTGTTGTTGAGACTTAAGACGAACAAGTCCTTATAGTGGATGGTATGTTCCTTTTATTCAACGTTGTTGTGAAACTATTGTTTGACTCGGGTGCCTCTAAGTCTTTTATCTCTGAAGAACTTGCTAATAAGTTACAACTTGTGACAAAATCACTACCCATAACTTTGAATGTGCCCACACCAATAGGGAACACTGTGACTTCAAAAAAATGTGTGGTTGTAACCTAAGGTTCAGGGATAAACTCATAATACTTGACATATGTACCTTGCCTTTTTATGGCTATGATGTGATCTTGGGGATGGATTGGTTAAACTAGTACCAAGCCCAAATAGATTGTCCTAAGAGACGAGTAACCATAACCCTACCTTTGGGGGAGACCTATAGATACAATGGAGATATGTGGAGACTACCGAGAAGTCCAACAGTAGCCATGCTGAACTACTTAAGGCAAAAAAATGACTTCAAGGAACTCTTTGAAGAAGAACCTATTGAGCTAAAAAGGATACAAAACCTAGTAGTGGTTAGTAAGTACGAAAATGTGTTCCCAAACAACTTACCCGAACGACCACCTACTAGAGAATTAGAGTTCAAGATTGACTTCACCCTGGAGCCAACCCTATAACCATACCTCCTTACCAAATGGCTCTAGTAGAATTGATTGAGTTGAAGTCTCAACTAGACGAGTTGAGGGAGAAGGGATTCATCAGGCCGAGTGAATCACCCTAGTGAGCTCCAATATTATTTGTAAAGAAGGATGGTTCGATGAGACTTTGTGTTAATGAAGCTAAACCAAGCTACAGTGAAGAATAAGTATCATTTTCCAAGGATTGATGACCTATTTGATCAATTGAGAGGAGCCACTTATTTCTCAAAGATTGATCTTAGGTCCAGATATTACCAGTTGAGAATCAAAACTGCCTTCAGAACAAGATATGGACATTTTGAGTTCACCGTGATGCCCTTTGGATTAATCAATACCCTAGCTACATTCATGGATTTGATGAACTGAGTGTTTGGATAGTATCTTGACCAATTTGTGGTGGTATTCATAGATGAACACTTCAAACACTTGCAAATAGTGTTGAAGACCCTTAGAAGGCATCAATTACATGTCAAGTTCAGCAAGTGTGAATTCTGAATAAAGATGGTCAAGTTTCTTGGTCACGTAGTATCAATAGAAGGCATCTCTATAGACCTATAAAAGATGGAAGCTATCATGGATTGGAAGCAACCTGAGACAGTTACAGAGATTAGGATCTTCTTAGGCTTGGTTGGATATTATAGAAAGTTCATCCAAGATTTCTCCAAACTAGCAAGACCTATGACCAAACTAACTAAGAAGGGAATTAAGTTCAATTAGGATGAGAAATGTGAATAATCATTCCCAGAACTAAAGAAGAGATTAACTACAACCCCTATCCTAGTCATTTCAATCCATGGTGTTACCTATACCCTTTATAATAATGTTTCACTGAGTAGATTGGGAGCAGTTTTGATGCAAAAGAAGCAAGTAGTAGCTTATGCTTCCCGACAACTGAAGGTCCATGAGAAGAGCTACCCTACTCACGACCTAGAGTTAGCAGCCATTATATTTGCCCTGAAGATTTGGAGACACTACCTCTATGGTGAGAAATTTGATATGTTTTCAAATCACAAGAACTTAAAGCACATCTACACCCAAAAATAGCTTAACCTCGGGCAACAAAGATGGATGGAGTTCATTAAGGACTACGATTTTCAATTACACTACCATCTGGGTAAGGCCAATGTGATGGCCAATGCCTTGAGTAGAAAGTTCAACAAACAAGAGGAAGAAAAGGGTCAGATGTATCAGTTGATCAAAAACTTTAGGTTGGGTGTAACCTTGAATGACAAACAAACCTACCTCTATAGTATGTCTTTCCAACTAGATCTACTACATTAAATCAAGGAAGAACAAAGACAAGACAAGTGGTTTGCAGGCATAATCAAAGGAGTTACACATAGAACGCATACTAACTTCATATTAGATGCTGATAAAATTCTAAGGCTTGGGAAAAGGATTTGTGTACCTCAGTATGGGCAAAGTATGCAAACTGTATTCAATAGGCTCATCAGACTAAGTATACAATGCATCCAGGTAGAGATAAAATGTACCGAAACCTAAAAAAAACTTACTGGTGGAGAAGAATGCAGAGAGATGTGGCTAAGTATGTTGCTAAGTGTTTGACCTGTCAACAAGTGAAGGCAGAACATCGTAAACCCTACGAAATGTTACAACCACTCCCTATCCCTAAATGGAAGTAGGATAACATTGTCGTGGACTTCATCAATGGTTTACCCAGGGACAAAAAGGAGAAGTAACTTTTTGGGTAATTGTGGATTATCTCACTAAAGTGGCTCATTTCCTACCAATTAGATCTACAGACCAAGTCAGTAAACTAGGAGAACTCTATGTGAAGGAAACAGTAAGACTTCACGGTGTGCCTAAGATTATTGTATCTGATAGAGACTCTCGCTTCACCTCTTAGTTCTAGCAAAGTCTACAAAAGGAATTGGGCACTAAACTCACCATGAGTACTGCATTCCACCTTCAGACAAATGGGTAGTCTGAGATAGTTATCCAAACCTTAGAGGATATGTTGAGATCCTATGTTCTGGACTTTAAATGAAATTGGAGCAAGCACATACACTTGGTTGAGTTTGCCTATAACAAAAATTATCAGGCAAGTATTAAGATGGCTCCAATCGAGGCTCTTTAGGAAAAACCGTCTAGATCACCTACCTATTGGGCTGAGCTCGAAGACCATGCATTGACTGGACTAGACTTGGTGGAAGAAATGAACAACCAAGTCAAACTATTCTAGAAAAGGTTGATTACAGCTCAGAGTCGTCAAAAGAGCTATGCTAACAAAAGAAGGAAACCACTAGGTTCCAAGTGGGCAATAAGGTGTTTTTAAGAATCAGTCCTCAGTATGGCATCAAAAGGTTTGGGTTGAAAGGGAGGTTATCACCAATATTTGTCGGACCCTTTGAAATACTTAGAAGAATCAATAAATGTGCTCATGAGTTGAATTTACCTAACTAGAAGACTTCGGCTCATAATGTGTTCCACATGTATATGCTGAGAAAATATGAACCAAACCCCTCTCACATCATCCATTGGGAGGAAGTGAACGTTCAGGATGATGCCACATAAGAAGAAGCAACTGTTAGAATCCTTGACTCTAAAGTGCAAAGTTTAAGAACTAAGGATATTCCCTTGGTTAAAGTACTATCGAAGCATAATGGAGTGGAAGAAGCTACCTGGGAATGGGAAAGAAAAATGAAGACAAAATATCCACATCTGTTCACTAAGAGTCCTTAATGATGTGCAAATGTTGAGGATGAAGTTTTTCTAAAGAGGGTAGGTTGTAATACTTGGAAAATCTTGTACTTAATGAAATGAGAATTTCAACATCAATTGGATGAAATTTGAGTGAGAAATGAAATTGGGTCCATTTTAGGGGCAAATTTAGCATGTCCAAAATCCCCATTTAGTGACCCCTAGGAACCTGAAAAGACCTGAAATGACATGAGATGACATGAACTGATCAACTAGATAGCATATCCAACAATCGGCTCAATTGGCCAAAAATTAGGGTTTTATTTGTCTAATACCTTTCAGTGGAGTTTAAATTAGAAAAGTAAATGAAATGAAGACCACCCTAGTCAAATGATAGTTTGAAAATGTGCATTAGTTTAATATGAACACAAAAATATATGTTAAAGGTCTTAATTCTTAGTAACTAATGAGATATAAATTTTTATTAAATTCATGTGGACCCATAAATACATAGCCACCCCTAAACATGCGCAAGTCCCATGGGTGGAGCACTTTGATCATGTACACCCATGCCCTATTATACAAAAATTGGTCCATGTGTGTGCGTTTGTTTGCACACATGTGAGTAACCCTGATTAGAAGTGTCTAAATGATGAACCATGCTCACACACCAAACCCTAGCCGTCACACACAAAGGGGAAACCAAAAATTACAAGCAAGAAAGTTTCTTAAACCCAAAATGCTT
This sequence comes from Tinospora cordifolia, assembly GCA_030144865.1. Taxonomy (NCBI): domain Eukaryota; kingdom Viridiplantae; phylum Streptophyta; class Magnoliopsida; order Ranunculales; family Menispermaceae; genus Tinospora; species Tinospora cordifolia. The sequence continues at coordinate 1,074 of JAJIYU010009778.1, read as the reverse complement.
CAATCTTGGCGCCATATGAATGAAAGATCATCATAACCTTATACAAGAAAACCCTAGCCGTCATATGAATTGTGTGCAAACCTAGCCGCCACACTTGTAGGAAAACCCTAATCAAAGTTGCCAAAACCATTCCCCAATGCTCTCTTGAAAATCTATATATACCCCCCTGGTGCACACTTCTTCTTTATCCCAAAGCAAGAGTTGACACTTCCCTCTTAGCTTGTTCTAACCTTTTTCTTGGCAACCCTTTTGATTCTTGAGTGATCTTGAAGGATTATTGAGTGCTTTGGTGTTTAATTGAGTGTTCTTGAGTTGTCTTTGGAGTGTTGGACATTAGAGTAAGGAAACTCTACCGGATTTCCATCAAACTTGCAATTAAGGTGGAAGTGATTTCTAAAACCTCCTCTTTTCTTCTTTAAATTAATACCATGTTCATTGTAAGTTTAGTTTTCAAAAATCATTCATGTTTTAATTTCAAAATTTTAATTATGATTTCAGTTTCAGTTTAGTACATAAGCATGTTTTAAGCATTTATGAATCCATGCCATGTCTATTACCATATTTAAGTTTATTTCAATGTATGATGCATGTTTTTGGATAATTCATGCTTTGATTTTTCAGATTGTTTATATTTTAAAATTTACTTTCCTTATTCTATGATTCTTGAATATGAGATTAATTATGAGATGATGATGATTGATACATGTACCATCATAATGAACATGTGGGTCATTATGGATATTCTTTTCATGTGATTAGTTCACATGGTGTAAAGACCAAAATACTTGGTGGGTAAGAGGTCCTAAGTCCAAAAGTCCAATGACATTGGATAAGAAATATCTTTTTTCACTCTAAGGAGTTATTTTGTTAAGAATATCAAGGGCTTGAAAACTATGTTGGTCTAAGTCACATCTATACACAAAATGTTGCTTGAGAAATTGTTTGATCAGGACACGAGACCGAGAAGCTTCTGTATCTTTCGGTTTCTATGTAGTATGGGATGCATAGGAATTTGGGGGTATGGAGGAAGCCTGGACTTGGAGAATGATGGACCATGTGTGGTGAATGATCGGT
>JAJIYU010009777.1:0-16715 GCA_030144865.1 Tinospora cordifolia | reverse complement strand
TCGGGAGAGGGTTTAACGAAACAATGCTTGGGAGTGTTGAAACACCTTGGGAAAGGGTTTCAATCATAGATGCTATAATTCATAGATTTGCTAAGACCAACAACATATTCATGATTTACAAACTATGTGGAGACTACCATTATCCTAGACATGTTTCTCTACTGATTTTTACAATTGATTTCCATCTTGTTTACCTTATTTTCTGAGTTTTAAATCAATTTTAATCTTGTCTTGATAAAATTGAGATCTTTGTCAACTTTGGTGTTAAAGAAAATTCAACCACCATTAGTATTCCCTGAGGACGATACCTGGACTTTCCGGATATTACTGCTGCGATCTCGTATACTTGCGGGTTTGCTAACAGCAAAACATCGGAAACCCTCTAGAATGTTACAACCACTCCCTATCCCTGAATGGAAGTGGGATAACATTGCTATGGATTTTTTTAGTAGTTTGCCCAAGATCCAGAAAAAAGAAGATACTATTTGGGTGGTTGTGGATCATCTCACCAAAATGGCTCATTGCCTGCCAATTAGATCCATAGACCAAGTCAATATGCTGGGAGAACTATAAATGAAGGAAATAGTAAGGTTGCATGGTGTACTCGAGACTATTGTGTCTGATAGAGACTTTTGATTTACTTGACAGTTTTGGCAGAGTCTACAGAAGGAGATGGGTACTAAGCTTACCATGAGTACAGCATTTCACCCTCAGATGGATGGTCAATTTGAGAAAGTACTTACACTTGGCAGAGTTTGCCTATAACAATAGTTATTAGGCAAGTATCAAGATGGCTTCATTCGAAGCTCTATATAGAAGGCCTTGTAGATCACCTACATGTTGGGCTGAACTTGAGGATCACGTATTAACCGGACCAGATTTGGTGGAAGAAATGAATAACCAAGTCAAGTTAATACAGAAGAGGCTGACTACAGCACCATGTCGTGAGAAGAGCTATGCTGACAAGAGGAGAAGACCACTAGAGTTCCAAGTTGGGGACAAAGTATTTTTGAGAATTAGTCCTCAAAAGGGCATCAAGAGGTTCAGATTCAAAGGAAAGTTATCTCCGAGGTTTATCAGACCCTTTAAAATACTTAGAAGAATCGGGGAATGTGCTTATGAGTTAGACCTAACAAGCCAAATAACTTTAGCTCATAACATATTCCATGTATCCATGTTGAGAAAGTATGAACCTGACCCTTTCTCACACCATCCACTGGGAAGAAGTGAATATTCAAGATAATGCTACTTACGAGGAAATAGCGGTCAGAATCCTTGACCATAAAGTATAAAGTCTATGAACAAAGATATCACGTTAGTGAAGGTACTGTGGAAACATCACGGGGTGGAAGAAGCTACCATGGAACTTGAAAACGAGATGAAAACATATATCCACACCTATTCACTAGAAATCCTTAGTTATGTCCAAATTTTGAGGATGAAATTTTTCTAAGGAGGGTAGGTTGTAATACCCTAAATTCTTGTACTCGATTAAATGAAATTTATCATTTATTCAATGAAATTTGGGTGCAAAATGAAACTGGGTTCATTTTAGGGCTAAATTTGGCAGGTTCCAAAACTCTCATTTAGTGCCCCTTAGGGACCCAAAACAACTTGAAATGAAGTAAGATGACATGAACCAACTAAGGGGAGAACATATCCAAAAATTAGAACAATTGGTTAAAGTTAGAGTTTTCATTTGCCAAACGACCTTCAAGGGGTCCAAATTAGAAAGATTTGTCATTTAGGGTACTTTGGGGGATCAAAATGACCCAAAACAAAATGGAATGGCATGAACTAATGCAATGAATGAAATATCCAAAAATCAAAACAATTGTCCAAGATTTGAATTTCCATTTGCCTAGTGACCTCAGTGGGTCTTAAATAAGGAAAGTTTTTAAGGAAAATCAGCTAGGGCCAAACCATACCTTAAAATATGCATTGAGTTCATTGATTCCAAAAATATAGGATATAAATCATAATTCCATATAAATAAGGAGATATTAATTTTTATTTAATTTTTGTGAACCCATAAAGTCATGGCCACCCCCACTTGATTGTGTACACCCACACCCACTTAAGCCAAAATCAGCCCAACCACGTACATGTGTGTGTGCACACATGTGAATAACCCTATTTAGGTAGTTTTTTGGAACCAAGATGAGCATCTTTGACTATTATATGGTGTCCCCTCAAATTTAATATTGTACACCCATACTTGATGACCAAGAAATGAGAAAATAGGAAAGTATTCCTTGTGTGTTTGTGTGATAAGCAAGCAAGGAAACCAAAAAGGAAAGTTGCCATGAGCACATAAGGGACCTCCCATTTGAATTAAAATATGATTTAAACCTCTTTTGTGTTCACACATAGTTATGAAACAAGATTATACTCATATCTTTCGAATTAGAAAGTCATAGTGGTCCCACTTGCCAACCATAAACACACTTGCCCTCTTTATGCAAACCATTCCCTTTATATATAGAAACTTGCCCAAATTTTTGTGAGCTTCCCAAGCTGTCCAAGGCTGACCTAGGACATCTATATGCTCTCATGAACATCTATATAGACCCCCCCCCCTTGCTCACTTTCATCTCATCCCAAAGCAAAGAGTTGATACTTCCCTCTTTATTTGTTCTTGCCCTCTTCTTGGCACCTCTTCTCACCTTCTTTTCTCTCTTGTATGAGAAGTTTTTATTTCAATATTTTAGAGAGTTATTGAAGTAGTCTTGTTGGTGGTTTAAAGTTCTGAAAGCGGTTGATAAGGCCAACCTCTGCAGGATTCAACAAAAACTCAGATTAAGGTGGGGATTTCTTAAACCTCTACTTTGCTGTTTTAAATTTTTAGCATGTTCATGTTTGTTTAAATTCTAATTTTCAGCATGTATTATTTTAGTTTCAACATGTTTAATCATATTTTAATTTTAGTTAGCATGTTTTTATGTTTTCATCACTCATGAGAGCATGACATGCTTAGAATCCATGTTTAGAATTTAATTCAATGTTTCAAGCATGTGGTGTAATGTTTTCATGCTTTCTTGGTTGTTTAAAATTGTGATATTTACATTTTAAATTTCTTTTATGATTATGTGATTCTTAAATATAAGAAATTGAAGATAAGAACTACGTACTGTCATAGTGACTCGTATGGGTGTTATGGGTGTTCTTAACACATGCTTGTAGTGTGTGGTTGTGGGGTGCAACTAAGGGATACTTGTGGCATCCAATGGAAAGTGACAAAAAAATGTCTTTCAACCCTAAAGAGGGGTATCTAAATTAAGAACATCAAGGGAGTAGAACCCCTTTCAGTCTTAACGTCAACTACAACTAAAAAGTTGTTTGAATCACTTAATACATGAAAGTGTTTGAATTTGGATGTGTTATTGATTTGAAATAGTAACTTAGTTGTTTAATGAATGATCCACTGGGCTATATGCTCACCCCTTCCTTTTATTTTTTAGGAAATTGTCTTGAATCATGAAGGCCATTGATATTACATTATTTCTAAGTTTTGAAAGTTCTATTTTAAGGGCATGTTACCCAAATTTTGAATTTAAGACTTCCGCTGAATTTTATTTAAGTTTTGAAAGTTATGTACTCAAGTTTTTAAGAATGTAACTTTTTTTATTTTATTTGAATAAATAAAGAGTTTGAAGTATTCCTTTATCTAATTTTTTAGCCTTATTGAATTGAAATTTAATACATTGTGATGTATCCATGAACGTTTTCAATAAGTGTTTAAATAAAGTAATTGAGATGCAAGTTGTGTACTTGTAAATGTAACTTAGGACCCAACCCACCTTGTGGTTGAACTTAAACTTGTCTCTTTAGGGTTGGGGTGTTACAGCTACACACTTTTCCAAAATTTAATCTGAGATCAGGTTATCACTAGTTGAGGATTAGGGAGGCACACCACCATAAAATAGCCTTCAGAACTTGACATTGGCATTTCGAGTTCACAATGATGTCGTTTGTTTCACCAACAGACCTACTGTATCCACGGACCTGATGAATAGAGTCTTCCAATAATATTAGGATCAGTTTGTGGTAGTATTCGTAGACGATATCCTAATCTACTCCAGATCAAAGGTTGAACATGTAAAGCACCTGAATATTGTCTTGGGAAGACTTAAAAGAAATGAGTTATATGCTAAGTTCAGCAAGTGTGAGTTCTAGATGAAGATGGTCAAGTTTCTTGGCCTCATAGTTTTAGCAAAAGGGATATCAGTTAATTCGAATAAAATGGAGTCACTAGCTAATTGGAAGCAGCCAAAAGGGTGACAAAAATCGCAAACTTCTTGGGTTTAGCAAGACATTACTGTAGGTTTATCCAAGACTTCTCCAAGTTAGCTGGACTTATGACTAAGCAGACGAGGAAAGGAAAGAAGTTCGTTTGGGATGAGAAGTGTGAGAAATCATTCCACGAACTGAAGAAGAGGTTAACTTTAGCTCCCATACTGCTCACCCCTACCCATGGGGTGAGATATGTCCTATACACAAATGTTTCGCAGAATGGATTAGGTGTTGTGCTGATGCAAGAGGGAAAAATCATTGCATATGCCTCGGTACAGTTGAAAATACATGAACAGAATTACCCTATGCACGATTTGGAATTAGCGGCAATCGTGTTTGCACGAAAGATTTGGAGGCATTACCTTTATGGAGAAGCATTCCACCTTTTCTCTGATCATAAGAACTTAAAGTACATCTACAACAAAAAGGAGTTAAACCTCAGACAATGACGATGGATGGAGTTCCTAAAGAATTACGACTTTCAGCTACACTAACATCCAAGGAAAGTGAATGTTGTAGTTGATGCCCTAAGCAAGAAGTTTAATAACAGGAATGAGGAAAAGGGGCAAATGTATCAGTTGATCAGTGAACAACCTAAGTTAACTTCAGATGGGACGTGGGCATATCTATGTGCATTAGTCTGCCAACTAAACCTACTCTACACATTAGATATGAGCATAAACACAAAAAATAGATTGTGGACCTTACACAAGGTGTCAAGCAAAGCAAACACACTGATTTTAGAATTGATGTTGTACATTGAGACTTGGAAACAAAGTCTGTGTACCAAAGAGTGGACCAAGTAGAAGAATTATACTGGATGAAGCTCATCATACTAAGTACGTAATGCATCTAGGAGGTGATAAGATGTACCCGAACCTCAAGAAGACTTATAGGTGGAGAGGTATGAAAAGGGATTGAAACAAGTATGTTTTTAAATGTCTGACCTATCAACAGGTCAAGGTCGAACATCGAAAACCCTTCGAAATGTTGCAACCACTTTCGATTCTCGAGTGGAAGTGGGAAAATATTGCAATGGATTTTGTCAGCAAGTTACCTAGGAACCGAAGGGTGAAGACACGGTGTGGGTGATTGTGGATCGTCTCGTGAAGGTGGCTCATTTCCGACCCATCCAATCTACAAATACAATTGGAAAACTGGAAGAACTATATATCAAGGAAATAGCGATGCTACATGTTATACCAAAGACCATAGCGTTAGACAGAGATTCTAGATTTACATCTCAATTTCGGCAGAGCCTATGAAAAGAGTTAGGCAGTAGACTCACCATGACCACTGCCTTCCATCCTTAGACAAATGAGCAATCTAAGAGAGTGATACAAATACTAGAAGACATGTTGAGAACATATGTACTAGACCTCAAGGGCAATTGGAGCAAATACTAGCACTTAACATAATTTGCCTACAATAATAGCTATCAGGCAAGTATTCGAATGGATCTATATGGGGCTCTCTACAGCAGGCCCCATAGATCTCCATCTTGCTAGGCAGACTTTGAGGACCATATATTCACAAAGCCAGACCTAGTACAAGAGATGAATGAATAGGTGAAACAAATCCAAAGGAGGTTAACCACCGCTCAGAGTAGGTAGCAGAGCTATGCAGACAAGAGAAGAAGACCACTAGAGTTCCAGGCTGATGATAAAGTATTCCTAAGGATTAGCCCTCAGAAACAAATCATGCATTTTGGGATCAAAGGGAAGTTGTCACCAAGATTCATTAGTTCATTTGAAATACTGAAGCAAGTTGGTGAGTGTGCCTATGAGTTGGAATTGCCAAACAGAATGTCCTCGACCAATAACGTATTCCGTGGATCGATGTTGCGAAAGTATGAGTCGTACCCCTCTTACATCATACATTGGGAAGACATAGACATCGAAGACGATGCTACTTATGAAGAACTAACTATCAGAATATTGGATCGTAAGGTGTAGAGTCTCAGAACTAAGGACATCCCTCTAGTCAAGGTTCTATGGAGACGCCACGATATAGAAGATGCAACCTGGGAATTAGAGAACAAAATGCGAAGGAAGTACTCGGACTTCTTCACCAAGAGTAGCTGACTAGAAGGCATCATATAGGTATGCAATCCCTTTAAATTTTGAGGACGAAATTCTTTTAAGGGGGTTTAGGTTGTAGTACAAACCCCATGTTTGTCGCTCAACTACTGCAGTACCCAAAATCAGTACCGTGACAGTGCGTCACAGATTGAGAATTTGAACTTTTTGCGCGAATACTGTAGTATTCCCTACTAGTACTACAATACTGTGATTGAATTTCCAGATTTTGAGACTATGACATGGTACTGCAGTACCAAGATGGGATACCATGGTACTATGATTAGAAAACTTCGAGTTTTGGTGCACAGACGTGTTACCACAATGCCCAAAAGAGATACTACAATACTGCAATTAGGAACAATTCCAAATACCATGATATTTGGACTCGATATTGTGGTACTATGATTAAAAATAAAAATGGAAGGTCTGTAATGTCAAGGGACTGCGTTATACTTATACCATTATGCAGAAAACCATAAAGCTTGAGGTTATCAATTATATATATATATATATATACATACGTGCACGAAAACAACCCTAATTGTCATTCTCAAACCCTACAGTGGCACAAGCCTCATCAAGACCAAAACCAGCCACCGCAAGCAAACTCTTCTTCCTCCCCTACACATTTAAGATTAGTTTTCACCCATTCAAACCTTTCTTGATAGCATCATGAATGTTGAGAGAAGAAGGAGTCCATCGACTATAAGAAGAGTGTGCAGCTACACGTTTGTTGAATGACGATTCAAAGGTAAGACACTTGCTCATGCAAAACCCCCCGTTATCAATCACCATTTTATTTTTGTCGAATTATGATCATTTCTCCTGGCATAACAGTGCATAGAAAGAATGTAAGGTATCCCGAAGAGACTAATAGAGGAGGGATGATTAACAGGGAGGTATAAAATTGTTATACTCCAAATATTGCATGTTTAGATCTGTAGCACAATACACAAAGTATCACGTTGGGAGAAACAAGGGATGCACAAACAAAGTGCGATTTTCGAATTAGCGAGAACCACTTAGTAACGCTGGGAGTACTGCAGTAACACCATGACTATTCTATTTTTTCAAACCTTTCCCGCATGAAATCTCGACCACTGCAATACCATCCCTATATCACAGTACTGAAAGGTTATTAGACACCATATAATAATTATTTGGCACTCTTTTGCACACAACACACCTATTTGACTTGAAAATCATCAGATTAGGAGTTTGAAAGGTAAAAATATAACAAATGCTAAGAAATGGTTTATAATTCTTAATGGTTAAGGATTATAAACCATCGAGGTGAGAGTTAGAATGCAAGGAGCGAAATAGCAGGTGGAAATGACTATACACTCTCTTTAATATTATTTAAGTCTAGAATGTGAAGCATGATCATGTGATTACTATTTTACGATCATACAAGCATGCTGGGAATGTTATGATACTTGATTTCATGATTGCTTGCATACTTAAATGGCATGTTATATGAATTATGTTGTTCAATACTACATTAGTGATATGTCATGTGTGAATTTAATTACATAATATGCCTTAGGGACGGTAGCATGATTAATGATTTATTAGCATGTTCTTATGCTTACATATACCATGACATTGAGATTAATTGTGCATGCTACTGATCAATACATAAAGATAATAAAGATTCTAACCACATATAGGGGTGATGATACAAATATTGTGGCAGTAGTTTGATATCATCGTGGGTATTTTTCCCACCCTAAGTGGTTGTCTATGTTGCTATGGTAATAGTTGAGATGGGATTGAGGATCGAGTGAGACCTTACTTCTAAAGTTGTGTCATGATGAGAAATTGGCCTTCAGGGCGTTACTTCCAGAGTTTGGACACAAGGGAATATTGAGGAGATTCCTTTCGGTCTTAATGTTAACATAAACAATTGAAGTGTTTTGAAACGCCTAATAATTTATAAGTATTTGCATGTTTTATGTCCTTGACTTTAATAATGTTTGAGATGCATTGTACATGATCCACTAGGCTCTTAAGCTCAGCCCACTAATCTATTTCTCAGGTAATCACTGAAGATACTTGTGCTAACAAGTAAAGGAGTGAATTTTGTAGTTCAGATATGTCTTTCAGTAGTTGAGGTATAGGAGTAGAAGTCAATTTATCATTTTGGTTTGTAGGGCACGGGACCCACATTTCAATTATGTTCAGTTGTTTTGTTTATTGACTTCGATTATAGGGCCATGTATTATTAGTTTATTAATTCATTTGAACTTAGGCCATGGGATCAGAGTATTTATCCTTTATGAGTTTATTTATATTACTTCTAATTGACATGCCATTCTTATATTAAATCATGCATGATATTATTGTCTATGTTTTTGCACTCTGATATTTTATTGGGATGGTTATGAGAAAGAAAGAATATAAGTAATGTCCCAATTTTTGAATATTGAAACTGGGAGTGACCGCACTTTTTTTGAATATCATTTTGCATTAATACAGAACCAAGACCTAATCTTGAAGCATTAATATAAATCACTAACTTTGCCTAGTTCCAATAATACCAATGCTAGCGCAAATGCCAACAATTATTTTTGTGAAATATCATTAAAATCTCAATATTTCAATCATTTTCTTGAGTATTACCTTGACTTTTTTTTTGGTCAAAATTATCATATCTACCTTTATTCTAGTTCCTCAATATTTATTTATGACCCATAGGGTCCAAAATCATATAAGATTGTATTACATAAAGAATTTTCACATATAATAACGTATGTTATACTATTATCATCCCAATTTTCTATGTTAGAATTGCCATATTCCCTGGTATTTTAGGTGATTTTAGGACATTTATTTGATATCTAGGGTTAAAAGGGTGAAAAACTATAAAATCACATTTTTCTTCCTTAAACCAAAAGTGTAAAATCATGATTTGGCCATGGTTCTGGAGCATATTTTCATCACTTTTTCCTCTTGATTTTGGTCCATTCTTTCTATATGTCATAAGTCCATATGTTACTTAAAAATTTACAATCAAAACTCCCCAAAGAAAACTACCATATCATATTAAAATCGAACCTCAAAATCATTGGTGAAATAGTTTTAGATTTTATACCTTATTGCCTTAGCAACGAGCCTACTTTACGATGTTCGTTCTCTCTCGTCAAAGATCTACTCCTCAAGCTTCAAATGACTACCTCATCTCTTCACTTGTTATAGTCAATCCCCACTAGGCTCACACTAAACCTACTCCCTATGTTTCTACAGAGCAACCCAAAGTTGATTAAAAAATCAAATGTTGGAACAAGGTGTGGGGACCCTTATTTATAGGAAACTTTGGCATGCTTTTTGAGTGATACATGGTCCACATTTTGACATGTGGTGGAAGGGAGGCAATGAATGCTACCACTTCATGATTTTTGTTAGCCACAAAGTGCCATGTGGTTGTCCAAATCGGTGTCTAAAGTTACCTTCTCGCAATAGGTGGAGTTGTTGTTGTGCAACTTGTGTGAATAGCTAACTTTGCATGGCTTTTTCTTAACATTTAACGACCTATATTTTTGGACATTGAGTTGACAGGTTTGACATATATTTCATATATGAATTGATAAATTATGAATGAATATACATGATATTATGACAACCATATAATTTTCCAAATTATAAGTAGAAAAAGATTTTAATTAATTAATGTGTGTTGCAGTAATAATAAAAGGAAGTACTAATGAAAAGAAGTAAAATGTATTAATGAGAGAGGACTTTGATTATATATATATATATATATATATATAATAATGCATACATGGATGGTGTATGAGAAAAAAAACTAACAAAATAAATATAGATAACTTATTAATGAAAAGATAATGACGGAGCTCACTTTAATTAAATGAAAAAAATAATAATAAATGATGATGAAAAAAGTGAAATCAAATTATTTAATAAAGATGGTTGTGAGACCCATGAAAAATATATAGATAATGATAATTAATATGGGATGATAATAGAGCCTTTAATGAGGATAAAACAAAAGTGGAGATAAGTCAAACGTGGAGAGTGATTTTATCTTGATTTTTGGTGGGACCCACAGTAAAGCATGTACATCTAAAGGTTCATTCTCTATTCATTTTCACTCTCACCAATTCCAAACCAAGTCAAAAGAGAAGGAAAAATCCAAAGAACATAATAAGAAGAGGAAGAGAAAGATGAAGAAAGAAAAGAGGAAAGAAAAGAGGAAAGAAAAGTGAGCATTTTTTCAAAGATCCTATGTAACAGGTCCAGATTTCTCGATATATAATCATCGAGTTATCCTTTCCTAAGAACTGAGTTGTCAACTCTCTGGAACAATCCCTTACTTCACTGACTTTCAAAATAAATCTTAAGTTCAGGAGAAGTACTCAAATCACTTCTATGCTACTTTTTCTAGTTCTTTCGTAGAACAAAGCTTGAATCGTCATTCATCTATTTCTCCTTCTAGTTAACGAGTTCTAAATACCTAAAACTGTTACTCTTTTGGGTATCTAATACAACAAATGGGCCTCAAGATAGGGCCTTGAGCATTCCTCTGCATGCGGGCCATACCAGCTCTAGGGCCAAACGTATTCCTCAACAGCCCAAATGGATTCAAGATTACAACACCATGCAATAGGCCCAAATAACATTCATCACTTATTATAGTTCATTGTTTAGGGTTTATTCTACTTGTATAAATACAAACATGAGAGAAATGAAAAGCAAAGATTATTGTGTTACATTTAATTCTAACTATTTTTTTGTTATTATTCCTAAAAAATGTGTATTGCATTATTGGTGCTTTCGTTTCCTTTGTGCTATGCCTTCCAAACCAAATCCCTCCCTCGTCCGCGCCCCCCCTCCCCCCCCCTAATGAAGCTCTATCGGCTCTTATCGAGAAGCTTGTTGTTATTGAATCCAAAATAGACAACTACCATGAGAATGTCACTACAGCCATCACGAAAATTCACCCCCAACTAGCCGCCCTTCCCATGCTTCCATCCACTGCTACACCACCACCACCCCTTCCCGCCACCACTTTGGTCAGCAACCCACCTGAACCCCCCCACATTCCCTTCTTACACTCGGGTTCTAGCTCCAATTCTTCTAGCTAGCCTGTCTTAATACCTAGCAACCCCCCACACCCCTTGCACAACCCTTACCCTATTAAAGCCCCTAAGATCCAACTTCCTTTTTTTGATGGTTCGAGCCCATTGGACTAGTTGTTTCAAGCAAAATAGTTTTTCAGCTTTTACAACATTTCCCTCGAGCAACGCCTTCCTTTAACCTTTTTCTACATGCAGGGTGACACATTGAGCTTACTACCTAGGAAGCTTTCATTCAAGCTCTAGAACTACGGTTTGGTCCCTCCACCTTTGATAACCACCAAATTGTTCTTTTTAATCTTGATTAAACTGACTTTGGAAGTGATCATCAAGATTATTTTGAGTAACTCTATAATCACATTCTAAGACTGCCCCTAAACCTTTTACTTGACTATTTTATATTTGGATTGCGACCGATATGCAAGTAGAAATGACCATTCTATAGCCTCCAACAGTTGTCCAAGCCATTAACCTTGCCAAATTGTTGGAGTCGAAACTACTTGACACCAAACATAGACAAACTTCTCTTCCCAGAACTAAACTTCCCTGTCACTTGCTGGGATGCGAGACCATAGTCAAAGGGCTAATGTTTTAACTATGAGGAGAAATACCACCTAGCCCATCATTGTAAATCAAAACAATTTCTTCTCCTCCTGGCTGATAAACTAAATATCTCCCTCCCTCTTCCCCTAGCCAACCTATTACACCCTACCTCCCGATGACCATATCTAAGAGAATAATGTCGATATTACCCTGTTCATCATTACATGCAATCAAATCTAACAATACAACATTTATTATAGTTGTTTATTAAACACAGAGAACTCATCGAGTCACTTGAGAAATAGGCAATGCTATTACTCTTTCTAGTACCTGTGTTACAATCTCACATAAAAACAAAGTCAATAGGTAAAACTAACCACATATCAACTTAGTGTGATATCATAAAAATTCAACTATCAAGTCTAATCATTCATTAAATAACTCTCTTACATTTCAATAAAATAAATATTGTTTAGGCCTCATGGCCCCTTGTTATTCAACTCACAAAATAAAATTAACTATGAATCTATAGAGTCACCATGTCCAACAAAATCACAACTACTACTGAAACTAACATCAGCTATAAAGATGTCTCCAGCTGTTCCTTGCTAATTCTGACTTGAAATGTTACAAGTGGGGTCAGCTCAAAGAGCCTAATGGATTGAACCAAATATTTAAACTATTATAGAAATTAAACAAACACACATGTCACACACTTCCAAGCATTAGACCTTTTTGAACATCAAGTTGTTTTGAGTTTTCGTTAAGACCAAAAGTATTAACCTTGGTGTCTTCTTATGGTCTGAGATATCATCTAGAGGTAACACCCTATAACCGGTTACCTATTCAGGACCCTATCTGGGAAGTGAGGTCCTCTGCGACTCTCAGTCCCATTCACCACTACAACCATTGTGACAGTGATATCAATCTCAAGAAATAAAATAAACAGCCGAAGTCAAGTCTGGGTTGGAGACAACCACGACAACACCTAATGGTTGGTCATTGTCCCGGCACATGGTTAAGATCTTTATTAATATTTTCCTAGTGAACTTCATGATATAGAGTAAACGGTATGCATTAATTTTCAAAATAATTTCATGATATTCCAATCATTCAAACCCACATGATTCATAATAACAAGAAAGGATATTTCACACTATATATCATGCACTCATTCAAATCATTCAGTCATATAATCAAGCACATACATGTAAAGTTTATTTAGATTGGAATAATAATTTAAAACCTGGTAGTCATCTCCACTTGTTCAAATGTCCTACCGCTTCGAGATCCATGCCACTCTGGATCTATTCAAGATGTTGATGTAGTTCAAATCAACAATTATTTTTAGTAAATTTATTTTTCATCATAATATTAGTTTTTTCATGTTTATCATTTAGTTTTTCATTCATTGCGTTTATATTTTATTATCATTATTTTCAGTGCATTTACTATTTTTATTTTTAGTGTACTACACACTGTTGTTCCAATTTATTTGTGGGCTTAACTAAAATATTATTTTTGCATTCATGGACAATATCATAATGAATTATTTGGTCATCCTATTATTAAATTAAATTTTTTAGATTCAATTTAATGATATCACGCATATTTTGTATGATTAGTATATTTATTTCATTAATGATGCATAAAATCCTTATTCTATGTATCTTGATATTTTTGATAGAAAGCATTTTGTTTCTTAATGTTTAAATTTATTTTCCAGCAAGTTTAATTTCTGAGTTTTCTTTCGTTTTTAAAATTTTATTTTCTAACTTGGTCATAAGTTGCATTATTTTTACCAATTGTATAGTCTGTACCAATTTTTTAGTTTATTTTTCAACTATATGCTCATAGCCTATAAGTATTTATGATTTTCACCTATTTAGATACTTCTCTATGAAACAAATTGTCGATTTTTGTTTTCTTTTAATTAGAATATTTTTTTCTGATGTTTTTTTTCAACTTAATTAATTTTATCTTATTTATTGTGCACTATTTTATCTTAGGCACGTAGTAAATTGATATCTTAACCTATATGTAATTATTTGTTTTTTTTTTTATTTTAATCTCTGATTTTCAGTATCATCTCAAGTCACTACATTTTTTCAAAAATGTTTTTAATTAATTTTTATATCATTTTGTATACTAGTTCCCCTTTTTCACTTAATAATTCAATATATATATATATATATATATATTAATTTTAAATTTATTATTTTGATTTTTTTAACTAAATTTTGAGAAATCTAATTTTTTCTACTAATAATTTAATAAATGTAATTTTTCACTATTTTCACTCTATTTACCAATTTGATCATTTTTGCTTGAAATTATTTTATTTTTGCTCAAATAATTTTGTAAAAATTATTTTTATCAGTTTTCAGTATACTTTAAGCCTCAAAATTAATTTGGGCATTTTTCTCCATTTATTTTAACTATATACTCTTTTCATAATTTTATACACTATGTTTTCCATAAAAATCATATGTTTAATAAAAATTCTAATTTATTTATTTTTTCTGCTTTTAATGAAAATTTCAACAAGATGTTTTTATTTAACATTTTCCTATGTTTTTTATCATGCTTCGTATTTTTTGTATTTTATTTTTCATTAAGCCTAAAAGCCATTCATTTTCTTCTAATATTACTGATTGTGTTTTTAATCCAATCTATGCATGTACTAAATCATGTAAAAGAAAAACATAATTTTTCTTTCATGTGTTTTTATATTCAAAACACTTTTTTTTCATATCTAATAATCATTATTTTATAATTTTATCCATGTAAATTAATCTACAGTATGTTATATTGCAAAATAAACACTATATGCCATCCTAAGTCCATAACATGACGAAATCCAAAATCTTTATACATAAAAATTAAACGATTTGATTTTTGACATCTATTTATGTCTAAATCAAAGAAAAACAATGAGATTCCTTTTTGATCTACCCTATTAAAAATAAAATGATATATGGTTTTTAAAAATCTTACCCTACTACATTAATCTCTTGTTGTTCAATTCTCCGACGGTTTGACTTCCTTTGCAAGTATGTTTCCTCTCTAAACCGTGTGGATGAAAGGATTCAAGGTGACAGAGTTCCTTCAATGGCCAACCACCCAAGACATTAGGAAGGGGAGGAGCAAAGAATGAAAACCAAAATCTAAGGATTGGATCTTAGCTCTTTTTCTTTCTTTTGTTGGATTTTTAGTTTTGTCTCCCTTGGTGCGTCTTGGAGAATGGAACCTTAGAGAAGTCAGCTAGGGAGAGTGGAAACCCGAGGGAAGTCAACTAGCGGGAATTCAAGATATTGGGGTTTAGGGAAAGTAGGAAAGAGTGAGTGGTTTTTGGAAAGTAGTTTTTGGTAAGTATCTTAGTTATTTTGATTTCCTATTCCATTTAAATTTCAAAATTCAAAATTTTGGTTAAGGGGTGGCACCATTTTTGAGTGTATTCTATGTTCTCCTGTTGTTTATTAATCAGCTCATATAAAGATTTTTAGCATGCCAATATTGTCATTACTATTATTTATGAATTGTATTTCTTTACACGCCATCCTCATTAACTTTTTTTGCACTAATTTAATTAGCTTTCTACCTTGGATAATTTTAATTTTTCTTTCTTCATATCCTAGTTACATTAACTTTTACAACCAATTTACTCTTATCTATTTATTGAATATTTATATATATACCCTTGTATATGATTATCAATGAGCAAAATAAGACCTTTATATCCAATTTTTTTTTCATTATTTACTTTGCTTCATTCCTTTTTTTATTTATTTTGTTATGTCTTTTTTTTCTATTTTTTCTTATTTCATTTATTATTTTTATTTTATTTCCTTTTTTATCCATGAGTACCCATAACTTTCTTTTTCAAGGTAGTTGTATCAAATTTAAAAATTAATTTAATATTGTCTCTTTACTGAATTTTTTCAAACCCTTATGTGTAATCACCAATGAATAAAACATTTATTTCCATTAATCTCTTTTTTTGTTCTTTCTATTCTTTATTTTCTTTTCGTCTTTATTTACTTTTCTATTTTTTAATATTTTTTGTTACACTTTTTTTTTTCTTATTTTATATCTTTTTTTTCATTTCTCTCTTTTATTAAACTAAAAATGTTATTAGTTTCTATAATCCGTTATGGACATTTATTGTAAAAACTATTAGTATTATTAGCAATATTTCTTTATTTATTTTATTTTTCATAACTTAATTTAATTTAATTTATTTTATCATCATTGTAATTTTTATGATAATTATTTATATTTTATCATAATTGTTATGGTAGCCATCGTCATTTTAATTCACCACTATATTGTGATTAATTTTTTATTAGTATTAAACTTAATTTTTTTTTCAAACAATCAATAATAATGTTGTAGATCATTATATTTTTTTTTAGTCTACCTAGCACATTTTTAAGACTATTTCTTCACATCTATAATGATATTATTATTATCATCATTATCATTATTATTACTATTACTACTACTATTACTATTCCTATTATTATTATTATTATTATTATTATTATTATTATCATCATCTTTTACTAAAATTTATTTCTAGTTTTTTTACGGTATTACGCAACCACTTGCACTCACTTACCCCATAGAACTACCCCTATTACCTCCCCTACACCTCACCAACCCACACACCCAGGATGGCCCAATACACTTCCAACTACAA
>JAJIYU010009776.1:0-16679 GCA_030144865.1 Tinospora cordifolia | reverse complement strand
TATATATATATATATATCTTGAACCTACAATTTCAATTTATGCCTATGAATTCAAACTAGTTATTGTTTTTCCAACTCATTCTCGAATAATGCAAAGAAAATGATAATAAATTATACTTTTGATTGTTAATTCACTCTTTGAATGCGTTTCGAGGCCTTTGCGAGTGGCTTCTTGATGCTCACTTGTTCTTCTTTGACGGCTCTAAGGTTTTGAAAAAGTTTAGAATATTTATAAAAAAGAGGAAGTAGAGTTTATATAGCGAGCCTTAGCATAGTCTTCTAGTTGTATTGGAATATGTTACTTAATGTTAATTAATTAATTTTTATTGTGGGCCCCACTAAACTTTTATTTCTTTTTTTGGGAAATTTACAAAAATGACCATTTCGTAACTTAATTTTGTAAGAATAAATTGTTGTGTATAAATGAATAATTGTAACCCTTTTGGTCACGTGAAATGATGAAAATACTTATTTGTGGAAATGAATAATTATAACTCTAATGAATACTGATGATCGCACTACTTAATTTTCATTGTCCTCAAATGAAAGCAACTCAACAACTTAACAAGATTCATATTTGTCATCTTATATTATTCTTCAAACTTCTTCTTGAATTTTAAACGAAACTTTTAAAAGCATTATAACTTAAATTTCGTGATTAAAATATTTCGTTCTTATATTGAAAATACCTGTACTGATACATGAACAACTTCAAATAAGTATGTGTTGGTTGTTGATATGTCGGCAATATCAACGCCGATATATTGACAACCTATGCACACTTATTTAAAGTTGTTAATGTATCAGTACCAGCATTGTTAATATATTGATAAAACATTGAAGCACTAAAGTCAAGTTATAATGCTTTCAAATGATGTATTTGAATGTTATCATGTAGTTTTTGACATTAATATAAAGATGAATAATAAGAAATGGTGAAAAATTGAAAGATATAAACCGACATCATTATCATTGCATTCTCATTATTGTCCCACTGAATGAGAATGAGAATGAGATGCCATGAAAATAAAAAGAACTTGTTCCAAGTATGAAGAAGAAGGAAGAAAAAGTTTGAAGAACAATAGACGATGAAAAAGATGAACCTTGTTGAATCTTTGAGTTGCTTTTATTTGATGTAACAAAGATGAAGTTGTGCGATCGTTGAGGTTCATTGGAGTTATAATTATTCATTTCTATAAAGGGGTATTTTTGTTATTTTACGTAACCAAAAGGGTTATCATTATTTATTTATACACAGCAATT
This sequence comes from Tinospora cordifolia, assembly GCA_030144865.1. Taxonomy (NCBI): domain Eukaryota; kingdom Viridiplantae; phylum Streptophyta; class Magnoliopsida; order Ranunculales; family Menispermaceae; genus Tinospora; species Tinospora cordifolia. The sequence continues at coordinate 15,416 of JAJIYU010009776.1, read as the reverse complement.
TATTCTCGCAAAACTAAGTTTTTGAAAGGTTATTTTCTCAAAGTTTCTTATTTTTTTAAGGTCGTTATACATAGAATCTTGCATTGTAACTAGAAGAAATTGTTTAGGAGAGTAATAAAATAATTCAGGCTAATTATATAAAATAACCAGCAAGAGGCAGGACTTTAGTGGTTTCATGTGGAGAGTGAAAGCTTATGAAGCATATTGGAGTGCATAGCATTGCCATCCAATGGCTAGTATTTACGCGGCATTTCCCAGTTTGAATTCTACTTGTAAATTCTTTTTTTCTTATTTAATATCTATGTTATTGTTAAGGAAACTCTCTTTTGACCAGAAGGCCTTTCTCCTCATTGCAGGTGCCTACTAAAGAGCAAGTAGATGTCCTATCTAAGGAATTACAGAGTCGTGCCACTGTTCCAGGTTTTTATAGCTAAACCGTTTTAAATTATACAAGTGGAATAGCTCTGTGACTGTAGATGACATGCGAATATGTGGCAATACCATGTTTGATGTGTTAATTACATAATTGAGTACAATGCCATGTGATGCCACGGTCAACGGTTTACAAGTAGTGATGAGAACTACAAAGTTGATTTAAGTTTTAATTTTGGATTGATTTGAATAAACAATGAGGTTCCTATTTATGTTTATGTCATTAATCTAACAGACATATGATACCCAATAAAGTCAAATAGTACAACCAAATTTATCTAGCGTACTCCAAATAGTGGATAAAATCCTTTATGTTTTTTTTTTTTTATAATTTTTTTTTATTTTTCAAAAATCCTGGTTGCTGTGCCTTGTCTGGTAGTACATCTTCATTGCCTTGGTTCTGTATTAAAAATGCTTCTTCATTGTCTAAATTCAAATGTGCAGTATATCTTTTGTTCTTGATATTAAAGAACAGTGTATTTTCTTTTGGAAGATGAGGTCTTTAACATTATACAGGTATTTGTTTTGGAATATATGGGTATATTCCATTTTATTTTTCCCAAAGTCTGTATTTTTAAAGAGCATCGAGACTGTCTCCATTATTCGTTCATAGCACTTTTTGTTAATAAAGGGTTAATTTTTTTTGCTTGTAGTTATCTCAATCATATTATTTGAACCTGAGATCAACCTTTTCATCTCAATAGTGGAAAGGGGAAAAGAAATAAACCCAATGCTTGTTTGAACCATTGACAAACTTAAGATCTTCATTTGATCAGCATTGTCAGCAACAGCTGCAAGCATTATACCAACATATTCTGCCTCTGGTTTCTCCCCAGAGTTCTAAATTGAAGGCACCTGTGACTTCTCATCAGTGTTTTAGCATAAAACATTTTGACATTCCTTGAGCTACCTCAGTTTTTATTGGTAAAATTAATGACATTTGTTTTGTATCGACATTGATATTTTGCCTATGTATGCTACCCTAAGCTATCATTTATTTATTTTTTTCTGAATAATTTCTTCCATTTTTCTATTCCTCCATTTCAACTATTTGTACACTTTGAATTAACTTGATATTTCATTCCAGTCACACTAACTCATTTTATGTCTTTGAGACTTTGATTTGTTTCTCTGCTGAAAAGAAAACTCTGATCTACAGACTTTACCTGGTTTAGGGCTGTTTTGCCAAACCTTCTTTCATGATTCATATTTGACAATTTTCTCTTTCTAGTTAAGTGTTTTGTTGACTACCTCATTTCCTATACTCCAATGCAATTATGTGCATCATCTTCTCCAATTCATTTTTTTTTTTGAATAAATAGGAGGTTTCTTTTCTTTTCTCTTGTTTTTTCTTCTTTTCTTTTCCTTTTTTGAGATGGCAAGAGAGAGATGTATGCAAATATATAAAAAGAACCAGAATAAAAATTAGAATGATTCAATGAAGATAAGTTTTTCAATTTGGTGAAACCTTCCTAGTTGTGGTACCTCTAAACTTTTGATTGTCCTTATTTGAACTCATTGAACCGCAGAATCATCACTATTTCAGAATTTTTATTTTCATATTTATTTATTTTTCACTTAATGATTGTGGGTATCAAAGTTCACTAGATATTTCAGAAAAATCTTTGTTGATGATTGCTATTTTTTCTGCAGACCATGTCTATAAGGCCATTGATGCTCTCCCCATTACAGCTCATCCAATGACTCAATTTGCTACTGGTGTCATGGCACTGCAGGTATAGAAAAGGAGCTTCAATGTATAACCATCTTGATGATATCGTGCGAGTGCATTTGTGTGTTGTTTTATTTTGCTCGATTTTCAGTGCCACTTAATTGACTCTAAGGGTTATACCCTAAAAGAATACATTTGCATTTCATTTACCCCTTCCCATTCCCTGTCTCCCATTCCACCTTAATTTAGAAAAGGAAAGATTGCATACACTTGCATACAAATAAAAAAACTTCTCCTTTCTTTAACAATCTTTGTTTGCCTGTCATCCACTTTCAGGTTCAGAGTGAATTCCAAAAGGCCTATGAGAAGGGGATTTCAAAGTCAAAGTGAGTTGTATTGTAGTTCGTATTTTGTTAACTTGTTCTTGAGGTGATGAGAGTCCATTAATATGACATTGCTTCTTCTCTAGGTTCTGGGAACCCACTTATGAGGATTCTCTTAATTTGATTGCTCAAGTTCCCGTTGTAGCTTCTTTTGTTTACCGAAGGTAAGAAAAGGCAATGCTTTTTCTCATTTATTCTTTTGACCTAAAAGGAAAATTTTGTCAGAACATCACAGCTTGCTAGGACCCACTCAGAAAAACTGTATCTGATTCTGCTCATTGTTAATGCATTGATTGCTGCAAGAAAGCTCGGCGTGTGTGTTTATGTCACTTGCAAACAAAGTTCCTTGTGTCTTTTCCACTTCCTTGTGAATCTAGGATAGCTATTTCAAATACATTTGGGTTTTTTAGGAGAAATAGAACCTTCCAGATTTTCCAGATTTTCATTGAATATCATTTTGGTTCTACAGGTAGCAAAGTATTAAAAACAGATAGTGCATCTGTGGATTGTTATTGTTGTTATTTTATTTGGTGTAGATTTGTCACAGAAGCAATAACAAAAATAATCAAAAGATAAACCAAAATGACTTCCATGGAATAGAGTTCTTAAGAAGAAAATATTTGCTTTCTTTTTCTTTCCTTTTTTTTTTTTTTTTTTTTATGAATTTTGCGATTGGAGCTCCTTTTGTAGATAACTCTTGAAAAACTTTTAAACTTCCTAAAATGCCTGAAATAGGTTTTGTAAGCCATCCTTAGCATAACAGCTACTTCTAATTTGATTAGAACTTTATGTAGCAACTTCAAAAAATACTTGTAATACACTTAAGTAATAGAAACAATCAAACAAATTTTAAGAACTATCTAGAACTACCACTAGAAATATATGTTTAGCCAGATAAAATTTTTCTTAAAAAAAAAAAAAGATAAATTGAAAAAGATAAGAAAATTGCTAAAATATATTATACATTATCTTTAGTGGCTGCTGTGACTAATATTTCATTCTTTTGAGGAACTTGTTGGAAACTGCAAAACCTTGTGTGTTATAAATAAGCCCTGACTTCGTGAGTGGCTTATTTATATAGAATCAAGTTTGTGGTTCATTTTTGGGTCTTTTATTTGTTATGTACCAGTTTCATGTGGGTAATTATAGTTTAGACATCTCTTTCCTTCCCTTTCTCTGTCCCTGTACAAATATAATGATAATTGAGAGTGATAATGTACCAGTTTAAAAATATTACATGATATAGATCTCTAGTAGTGATAATATACCACAAAATTTGTGGTGCCAGAGAAGAGAAGTAAGAAGTTTCATTGATAATCCACAACAGTAAAAAAAAGAAGTTAGAAAGAAGAATAAAAATAAGAAGTAGAAGAAACAGAAGAAGTAGAAAATTTGATTTAGGCACATATAGGAGTCAGGGGCACAACATTTACGTTATAGCCAATGTGGATTTAGGAAACAATTAGTTATGTTTCTTTGTGTTTTAGGTGAATTTGTTTATTGCAAGTTTTACTAGATTGACCCTATAATCCAAATTGAAATGTTCAGGTTAAAGATTTGAAGAACCAACCTAACAACCAGCCTACCCTACCATTTGGGGTTTTTGACCAAAGTAGCCCTGATGGGTAAATATTTTGCCTATCTCATAACCTGTCATTATTAGTGGTCATAGACTCAGCAGTGTTGTCTGACTAGTGAAGCGGTCTTCTTTTTGTGCCTCTTTAGGAGGCCTACACTAGAAAGAATCTCTGTTTGTCTATTCAAGATTATCGTATTTCATATATGTGTTAAAATTTCATTAAAGTAGGTTATGAAAAGTTTACAAATTGGAGAAAAATTACCATCCATAATTTACAAGTGATGTTAGGCCAACAAAAAATCGAGATGCATGACTAAAATGTGATGACTCTGTATTCATTAAATTACGTGCACTCATTTCAATATATATATATATATATATAGCAATTATTTCATTTAGCATGCATGTTTTGCATAGATGCACATGTTTCAAACAATATACATATACTTCACACAAATACGTAATGTGGTTGAGGGGTTGGGGAATTTTTGTACCTATCCAGTGGCTTTGATTCTTTGAGCCTCTTTGTTGTATCATTGTCTTTTTCCTTGTTTGTTATTGATATATTTTTTTAAAAGAAACAAGGACTTTATTGAAGAGGGAAAAAGGAGAGTACAAGCGCAACCCAAGGCCAACACCAATGAAATGGCCAAAGTTAGACACCCAACACCAATTACAAAATGTTCCCCCACTCCCACTACTACTCCGAGATGGAATATCCCAAGAATAATGAGCTATTGCTAATCCAAAAGAGGCAATCGACAAGGTTTCCTCCCAAATCTGAATTGAGTGACGAAACTTGTCTTCAAAGACCTTAGCATTTCGTTTCTTCCACAACCACCAAAGTACTGCCATACTAATCATCATCCAATAAGGTCCGCTTCTTAATGCACCACTCACCCCAAAAAGGGCACACACTTAACGCAACATTCCACTCACTCAACTCTGAATAGATATGAAAATGACTCCTCCACCTGTCCCATATAGAGACATAACACCTTAGGAATAGATGATCCAAGGATTCACCATTTCGCTTGCAAAAAAGACAACATGAAGGAGATAGACAATGCCCTTGAAACTATTTTTGAATCATATCCTGTATATTGACTTTCCTAAGAGCTACCTCCGACGTAAAAAACTTGACTTCAGAAGGAACAGAAGCCTTCAATATCTCTGTGCACAAGTGAGACGGGAAAATCTTGATAGTATCAGACAAAAGCGAGAAGAAGGATTTAGAGGAGAAAACCCTAGAGCTCTCTCTCAGCCACACTATTCGGTCCTTCATCTCCTGCAAGACGCACTCCCTTAATAACTCCTGAAAAGCACCTTCCTCCTCATCTCATCTCCCTCGGGGAGAAGACCTTAAATGAAAGTTCCACTAGAAATCACTTGATCCGTCAACCTGCCTATTGAAAAAAGACACGGGGTGATGATGACCTGTGGAATGACTATACAGTCTAGGAAAAAGAACTGCGAAGGCGTCGCTCCCCCACCAGGCATCCTCCCAAAAATGGATCTCGTCACCTCTTCCTACTTTCAGTCGAATATTTGGCAAATAGTATTGGTATAAAGAGTGTATGAACTTCCAAGGACTTTTGAACATTCTATTACTCTTTCGGCTTGCATTCCTTCCACTATCTATACCATGCCTGCTTTTAATCACTTGAGCCTGCAACTAATTGTGCTCTCTGGGAAATCTCCAACACCATTTCCCGGCTAGAGCCTTGTTCCTCGCCACAAGATTACCAATCCCTAGCCTACCGAACTCCTTCCTTAACTGAACCTTGTTTCACTTCACTATGTGGGAGCCATGCCCATCCTCGCAACCTTTACACAAGAAATTCCTCATCAATCTTTCTATCTTTGAAGCTTCGCCCTTAGGAATTTTGAAGACAGACATGAAGTATGTTGGCAAGGCGTCCAACATTGCTTTAATCAAAGTAAGTCTTCCACCCTTAGGTAGAAACACCCTCTTCTACCCATCCAACCTTCGGGCTACCTTGTGACAATCAACTCCCAAATATTTTGGGAACTCGAATTCCCTCCTAAGGGCATTCCAAGATACTTTAGGGGCCATTCTCCTAACTCACAACCAAGCAATGCTGCCATCTGATGGACCGTCGCTTCATTTTGTAGTGATTCCCACGAAACATGTTTTGGAAATGTTAAGCCCCATTCCGGACACCCAACAAAAACATTGAACAATTTTGAGGGCCTTCTCCACATTATCTTCCACTTCATGCAAGAAGAGAAGAGTATCGTCCGTGAACTATAATGAGTGACTTCGACACTATCCATCCCCATTGCAAAGCCTCGAATCCCTTGCATTTTCTTCCCTTTGTCTAGCAACCTCCCCAAGACATCAACCACCAGGGTGAACAAAAAAGGAGACAGTGGATCTCCTTGTCTTAAGCCCCTAAGAGCTTCAATCTTACCCCTCATCCTCCCATTTATGAATACGCAATATGTAACGGATCTCAAACTTCCTTGAATCCATTGCCTCCACCTGTCGCCAAAGTCTTTCTTTTTTAGCGCAAAATCAAGAAAATTCCGATCAACCATATCATAAGTCTTTTCAATATCTAATTTAACAACCACTCCTTTCTTCTTTTTCCCATTACTCTTCTGCTAACTCATTTGCTACTAACACTGCATCCATGATGTTCCTCCATTTAACAAAAGCCATATGATTCTCCGATATAGTGCTTCCCATCACTCCCTTCATCTTATTAGCCAGAACCTTGGCAATTATTTTGTACAGACTCGTTGTGAGGCTAATAGGTCGAAAGTCCTTAAGCTTCGTCGTGATATTCTTCTTCGGGATCAAGGAAATGTAAGTCTCATTGGTACACTTATTCACTTCACCTGTTGGGTAAAACTCTTCCATAACCTGCATTAAGTCCCCCTTCAAGATGTCCCAACCTTGCTAGATTCTTATATATATATTCTTATTGCTAGATTCTGATATATAGTCTTAATGCTAGATTCTTTTTTTCATTAAATATAGTCTTATTGCTATGTTCTTTTTTTTTTAATGAAAAACAAGTTAAACATGTTTTTTTTTTTTTTTCCAAAATTTGTCTTTGATATTTCTTGCATTCACCTTCTAGTGAGACACTTCTTTGAGGGGCACTTTCACATTTTTTAAAAACAAGAAGTATCTAGCAGTGTAGTTTGACCACTATTTGAGCATTCACCTGCATTAACATTGTTAATAATATTTGCTTGCTCCTTAATTGTCTAATATTTTACCATTAGGGCCAGGCTGGCCAGCTTGATAAGCCCCTTGTTCTTGTTAATCAATTAATTAATTATTTATTTATTTTATTTTGGAGTGTTTAAGATGGTTCTTGTGGATGAGTATTGTTGATTGTAGTGATTTGACCTTTCATTGTTTTTGGTAGTTTACAAGGGAGAAACTGTAATCATTTTGTCGGGTTTGAGCTTCTTTATTATTATTATAATGTTTCACTATAGCATCTAAAAGCACTAAATTTATGTATCAAAACTAATAATTTCGTGCTCTTTTAAATTTTTAAATTTTTTTTATAGGATTAAGAATGTGTCAATAAAATATCTAAAGATGATGGTTCTTGACAATTGTGTATCTGCAATATTTTTTAAAGTCCTTTTTGGCCAATGTTATTTCATGTGTATTAAATCATTGATGAATGTATTTCTTCTTCCCTGAAAATGCATGGCACTGTGGTATGCTAAAACTTATTTTTCTTATGGTTGGTTTTGTGGTTGGGTTCACCATCTGTGGTGATTTCTGTATGGTGCTTATTTGTCTGATTATTAAGAAAGTCTCTTGTTTGTTTCTTCCATAAAAAGATTCACTCCTTTTGTGATTCACTTTCTGGGTGTGTAGAATATATTTGTATTTTGATCGACTTTTTTCCTTGGTGTTCAAGAGTATTTAAGGATGGGAAAATTGTACCTTCGGACAATTCTCTGGATTATGGGGCCAACTTTTCTCACATGCTTGGATTTGATGATCCCAAAATGCAAGAGTTGATGAGATTATATGTTACAATTCATAGGTTGGTTTCTTAAGCTATCCCTCATGTTATTTTATTATGTGATTGCTATATATGGTCTAGAAATCTTGTTCTTTCCATTTTATTTAATGTTATTTCTTCACGGTTTGTTGCAGTGACCACGAAGGTGGAAATGTTAGTGCTCACACTGGTCATCTTGTAAGTGATAACATTATTCATTGTTTTTTCTAGAGTCCATGCATCCTCCTGTATGTTCTTTATATCTTCATTTTTTGTACATAAGTTCATTTGTGACTTTTGAGTTGTATTATAAGGAGTGGGATGCTTCATTGTCAACCAAGTTGTGTCTTATGAGTTATGAGAATTTTAAGTATAGTGCAAACAAGATGAGTATTTAACTAAATTTGCATAAGGGCTTATCTAAGACAGCAATATGCAGTCATGCATCCTCTTGTACTAAGAGTGTTTCTTACCTTGCTTGTTTCACAGGTGGCCAGTGCTCTTTCAGATCCTTACCTTTCATTTGCAGCTGCATTAAATGGTTTAGCTGGACCGCTCCATGGCTTGGCTAATCAGGTGTTTTGTTTTCTACCGGCATTCATATTTTCTAACTTGGAGTAAATTAAATTGAAACTATGAATTCTCAAAATGCTTTACACATACAAACACAATAAAACCACTGAAAGTATTATTTGTTGATAGCAAGTTATCCCAGAGGTTTTAGGGCAATAGAATATTGCCCTAGATTATGTTAAAGAAAATTTTAGACAATGTTTATAATGTGATTGAAAGACTTGAATAAAACTCTAAAAGTAAAAATGTAGGAAATGCCTTTTTTTTTTTCTCCCTAAAAACAACATGTTCTCTTTGTAAAATTTCAAAATACTGTTTTTAAATTTAGTCAACAAAAAATAATTTCTATGGTTTCAAATTTTTGGACATAGATAACAGTTTTTAAATTATGAACATATAGGTCCCTTAAATTCACTAATAGTTCAAAACTTTTCAGAGTACCAAAAATATTATTTGTTCATGATAAATTGGTTTGAATTGGATCATCCCGTTGGATTTAGAGGAATCCAATATTACATTAAAGAAAAGTTTACATTCACAACTTATAAGTGTAATTGGAATGAAAACTAGCATTGATCATTGGACGAACTTTTTAAGTTCAGGAATAACCATACGGTAAAAGTTAAAGGACAATGCCTCTTTTGACTTGTTCACCATTTGCATGAGGCTTGAATTGGTTCAGTTACTTTAGTGGCATGTGCCTATTCTGGTGTGTGTTTCACAATGATAGGTTGTATTAAAGATTAACATCTTACTGCTCCTTGGAAACTCAACCTGGAAATTGTTTTTGTTGGACTTGGAATGTGAGTTTATTGTGGATGCACTTGATTGAAAGTGCAAGGCCTAACCCTCGATTGAACAACTTCTTTTGAAGAGTGTTGACTAGCTTTCCTGTAATGGTAGAAAATGTTGTATGTATTCTTTGAGTAGCTTAACTTGTTTCTGTGTAACCTGGAAAGGTTTTTAAAAATATTTATGAATGATTTATGTAGAAAAGGCAAAGAAGTACCATCATGTGGGATGTGAAGAAGCTGATGCATCAAACCTGATACTTTGTTGGTTTTCCATATGTGCACCAACTCTGCAACATGAAAAGTTCTTAGAAAATGCCTTGCTGTAGATATGAATATGTTAAGTTGCAGAAAAATGTTCACTTCTTTCTCTGATGTGTATGTTCTCCTGGAAAATAATGCCCATCCACATAAAAGTGAGAGGAACCTTTACCAATGAAATTACAATTCAATAAGCACTTAAGCGGTAGAGAGCTTGAGTTTTACATTCTTGTGTAGACTGGTAACATTTCTATTAAATGTTGGACCTAACGGGTCAGCTGCCAGGCTACTGCTTTAAATGTGCTTTTAGACGACAGACATCCAACCACATAGATATTTGATATCCTGCCCATTTCACATTGTCTTCTCGATTGATGACTGGAACTTTTCCTGTCTGCTAAATGCTAATTAGTGGTAGCGTTTGCTGTTTTAAGTTGTTCGATGCTTGAAGACAATGTGCTGCTGAGCAATCAGAAGAGCTATTATAGTTATTTATTTACTTTTTGGTTAATTGTATAGATCATAATATTTTTCATAGACTTCGGATCTTGTCTAGCTTGAATGTTGTGACCTTGACTTCTACAGTGGACTTTGTATTCAAACTTTGATTTTTGCCCACAAGATGTGATTATTGCTCTTTATCTTACTCCACCATGTTGTTGACACAGGAGGTTTTGCTATGGATCAAATCCGTCGTAGATGAGTGTGGAGAGAATATAACTACAGATCAGTTGAAGGAATACGTTTGGAAGACGTTAAATAGTGGAAAGGTATGGACTTCAGCTTGCACACATGCACTATGCTCTGCTATTTGATTCATTTGAAATAAAGCAGAAAAAGGTTTGCGAAGGTCCTCAATTTCTACAGCAATTGGAATATATTTACACTTAATATAAACCCTTTTCCTTCGTACTTCTTTTATTTGTGTTTATTTTATTTTATTTTACTTTTTGAGGGGTGGTTATTGTGTTTTACTTTTTGATTGTTCGCACTAAAGGTTTTTTGCATGCCTCTTCTCTTTTTTTTTTTTCCAAAAAAGTTTTTATCCTCTTTATTTATATATTTATTTTTTAATAAATTCATTTCATATAAACACATGGATGTTCTTTCTTGTGCATTTTGCAATTGCTTTGGCTTTTTACCATTCCTAAAGCCCTTTTATTTTGTTCTATGTACCCAAAAATTATCCATTCTTTGCGTTTATATATGATGGCCACGAGCTTTATCATATACATATGGTAAAGCTCTTTTCTTGGAAAGCTTTCCTAAAGGTTAAAGCTGTATTTATTTTGTGATTTGAAAGCTAGTATACAGTTCCATCTGACTGGTTTTCTATGTACAATTTCAGAGAACTAATTTGAGATTTTTTTTTTTATCATCCAAACTCATTCTAAACCCAATAGAACCAAAGATTTCAAGTTGTGAAATTTTCTTTTTCATTTCATGTGTGGGACCGAAGAACCTTTGGATGTTGCAGCTGAGATCCAGTTGCAATTGGAAATAATAACTAAAGAGCTAAAAATGATTGCTATGGTGATCAATACTTTTTGTGCTAAAAATGATTCCTGTGGTGATTTTGGTGAGCCTTATTTATGACGTAAGATATCTTGGTGCCATATTTGTTCTCTGCCTAAATAATTTCATCTCTACGTCTGGAACCTTACTTCAACATGTCAATTGTAGTCATGGATAGGGCACTGCAGGAAGTGCCACGATACCCATTTGTGTGCTTCTGAATTGCTTCTGTTGATGCACCACTTGATTCAACGCAATTCAATGACACATTGGACTGAATTGTCAATACTGCAATGCCTTGTTGATGTAACTATTCAATAGTATGTGGGTGGCATGGGCAGCCCTGGTGCATGGCCCAAAGGGCAACGGCCCCTAGAACCAAAATTTTGGGGGCTCAGCTTGAAGCCAACCTATCGTTTTAATTTTGTAATATTGATGTTTTAGCATATGTATATGTACATATTAATCGTATTTTTTTCTCCTTTTTGATTTAAAGTATCTTGTTTGAATGCCAAGTCTTCTAGAAAAAAAAAAAAAAAAATCTAATTGTGCATATATTGTCCATTTTTATTTTTATTCCTTTCCGTCAGTTCACTATTTAATTGTGATATCATGGAAACTAGTAACATTTGCATCCTTCTCTGCTGTATCTGCCATCTCTTGGGCGATGCAATGTCATCATCTGCCCTTCTTCTTTCTTCTTCTTCATGCACTAGAGGCACCATCTTTTTCTGTTATTTCATTTTATTTTAACTTTTTCTTGGTTCTTCTGCCACCACCAGCTGGAGTCCTTTTAGTTGGTTGCCAACACCTTTTCTTTACTCTTATTTTTTTTCCTTACTTTTTACTGTCAACCTTTGGCTCTTTCATTTATTTTTTATTTGTATTTTTGTTTTAGGCATGACCAGAAATTCGTGCAACGTTGATGTATTGAAGTTGAAATATGTAAATTTGTGAGTTGTGAACAATGGTTCCGTACTTCGTTCTAAAAAAGTACCCGGACACCATTTTTCTGAAAGTCCCATTACCCATTTTAGCTAATATAAATTAGTAACACCTTTTCTTTTTGTGTGATACTTGCATCTGTGCAATTTTGCATTTGTTTCATGCATAATAATTTTCAACAAGGACATGGTTTAGGTTATTGGACTAGTTGCCAAATCCCTTTTTTTTCCACTTATTAACTATTCCATATTTTTATTAAATATGACATATTTTTTTTTCTTTTTTTGCTTTTTTTTTCTCTGTATTGATTCATTTAGCATGATATTATTGATTTTGTGAATTTTATTATGAAGATTTTCTAGTTTTAGAATGTGATGAATATTTGTATGAAATTTGTGATAATCTTTTATTTGTATTAATTTTATACTTTTGATGTGTTGATTTTGTGACTTTTATTATGTTGACATTGTAATAATTCTATAAACATGACTCTATATGTGAAAAAAGAAAAATATCAGAATGTTTGAACAGTCTATCTCGTAAATAGCACTACCAGTTTTGTATTTGATTTTTTAACAAGTTCTTTCCATATTTTTAGGAATGTTTACAAATGTATTATTATAAAGTATTTTCATTTATAAAGTACTTTCAATATTTTGACCAAGCAGGTTAGGACCAGCCCTGGTGGGTGGTGCAGTCAGCCCTAGTGCCTCTCTAAGAGTCATTTAACATGTTCCTTTTATTTTTGTCCAACCTTTTACTTTCATTTCTGGCTGCTCATCAGATTTTGTATTTAAATGCACAGGTGGTTCCGGGTTTTGGGCATGGAGTTTTGCGCAAGACTGATCCCAGATACATGTGCCAGCGAGAGTTTGCCTTGAAGCACTTGCCTGATGATCCTCTTTTCCAATTGGTTTGTTACTTGATTCCTTATTATCAAATGTGGATTACATCTTGTTTTAACACTGACATTCGTTGTAGTAATCCAACAATTACTCTACAGGTTTCAAAGCTTTACGATGTTGTACCCCCAATTCTTACCCAGCTAGGCAAGGTAACTGTGTATTTTCTCTTCAATTGTTATGCAATTAACTATAAGTTGTTTGTATCTATGACATGCACTTATTGTTTGGGATGTATGATGTCTTTTGGACTGAATATTCAAGCCATTCTTTTCTTTTTCTTTCATGCTTTCCGAATTCTGATGCTTTTATTTGTGTTTTCAATATATAAAATCTAAGAAGTCCATTTCTCTTGGCAGCTGTTTCTTGATTTATTCCCTCTTGTTACTAAATTCGAATTTGGGACTTATGCAGGTGAAGAATCCCTGGCCCAATGTTGATGCTCATAGCGGTGTGTTGCTGAATCATTTTGGCTTAACCGAAGCAAGGTACCATTCTGGCCACCCTTCTTTATTTGCTCAAATTTTTTTTTTTCCTTAATCCATTGACCTGTGTATATTGTCTGGTAGGTATTTTACTGTGCTTTTTGGTGTCTCGAGGAGTATCGGGATATGCTCTCAGGTTTGTTGCTTCCCATCCTTTTCACCTTAATTAGCACTGTAATAATTCTTCTTAAGCTCTGATGATACGATAATAATACGTTCTTCTTATGGTTCACAGCTGATATGGGACCGTGCTCTTGGCCTGCCACTTGAGAGACCAAAGAGTGTCACAATGGAATGGCTTGAGAACTTCTGCAAGAAGGCAACATCTTCTTCCTGATGAGAAACAGAAACAAGCAATTTTTGGAGTCTTGAGTTTGTGCCCTTAGTGACAATTGCAATGTTGATGACTGATGAAGATTTTTTAGTCTCAGGACTACTTCGAACTAAGAAAATAATAAATTTATGTGAAAAATATTTATCTTAAATTTTTGTAATATTAATTGTACACTTGGGTCATTTATTCAATAAAATGGGGATTACTTGAGGTTGAAATTATTTTATTCTTCATAAAATATTGGCTTGCAATGCGAATAATATTCATCAAGTAAAACAGACATCAATACACATTAAAGTTGCAGGCACCGCTTTAGTACAACTATGTCGATATTTATATGATAATATTGTCTAAAGTTGAAGCTTCTGCAGATGTGGTCAATGTTACTCCTCTTTTAGAAATTTTTTTTAAAGTTATATATATACATATATATGTATGTATATTTATGTATTTATTTTGGAATGAAATGTAGAAAGGTAAGGAGTAATATAATTTACTTAATAGATTAGCTTTTCCTACTGTTATCTTCTTCCTCGTTTTTAACTAAAATTAATGTTTATACTTTCTTCTTTATCAGTTTATCCTTCCAGTTGCAGCTTCGCTTCTTTACTTTTATTGTATTGCGTCCTTGTTTCTCTGTCAATTGAAGAAAATATAATCTGACTCATTAACTTTTATTTGAAGAAAATTTTTATTTTAAAAAGTGAGGTTATATGCATGTTAGTAGTAATGTTAATTTTCAATTGACGCTCAACTCTCTTTCACATATTTTTAGTTGTATTTAATTGAAGTTTTGAAAAGAGTTCTTAGAAAATATAATAATTTTTTTTTTAAATCAAGTAAATTCATTATTATTTCTTTTTATCAAAAAGAATATTTCAATTTTTTTTCTACTTTTTTGTCTCCAATATAGAATACCAATTTGTGTTTGTTACTCTGTTTCTTTAATTATTATTTTTAATATCACATAAATCAGCGCGTTTATTTAAAAATATTGTATAATATACATATATCTCCAATTATTCATAACACCCAGTAAAAGAAGTAGCAAAAACCACTTTGGAAGTGATAAAATTTAATTAATATTTTTTAATTTTACCATCCGTGTTAAAATTGTATATAAGTATTTGCTCACCTTCCAAATGCGCGGATGCAGGGATGTGGGGGCCTCGTGGTTGGACCCACCAAGGCCGCCAATCAACCACGGTGTTAATTTGATCACCTTCCAAAATGCGCGGATGCGGGGATCCCGTGATCAACACGTTTTCTGGCCAAAGCTTACGTGGCTCTCAGCACGTCAATAGTCACAGGAACACCAAGCGCGCTCTGCTTAACGGAGGAAATTTCTAATAATAAATTTCTGCTGCACGCGATAAGGATTCCCCAAGTTGCTTCCTTTGAATAGAAAGCAATTTGCTGCTGTATCGACTCCCTTTCTTTTACTAATTACTGTATCAAATTAGAAAAACGAGAAAATTTGTTAAATATTCTCTGGTGGCTTGTTAATTCTGATAGAATTGTAAGAAAGCCATTACCTTATTTT
>JAJIYU010009775.1:0-16680 GCA_030144865.1 Tinospora cordifolia | reverse complement strand
GTTCTATATGTAATTTGTAGCAGAAAGATTTTAACAAGCGCAATGTTTACTGTCCCATATAATAATTGCCAAATAGTGGAAAATGGTGACGCTTATATCAACTTGAAGACCATGTGAACTCAAATTCAGATCCAACAAAGAGCATGTTGCATTGTCACGTCGTCACAGAATTAGATTAACAAATGCTAGTTGGAAACTTGGATATTCTTGTTCAACTAATCACAAATGTATACATTGTACTTTTGTTACATTCTTTTTTATAAATTAAGATCAACTATGTACGTAATTGCATAGAGGATATTAGCTTTCTATCTTTCTTTTCCTTTCCCTTCTTCCTCTCTTTCTTTTATTATAACACAAATTATTGCATGGTATCAAAGCCTGAGCAACACAAATTATTGCGTGGTATCAAAGCCTGAGCCATGTGAAATCTCTTCAATCCAATGGCATATCATTCTACTTGTGCACAATCTACAACATTTGTTCTATTGTTTCAACAACTTATCAATCTCCATTACCTAACTATCTCATGCAGAAAAACAAATCTTCAATGTCGTTAATAGCAAATGGGTTAGGTGTTTATCTTGATGGATCTAAGCTTTGTCCACCACATTTTCTCAACATTCGTCAAACTTCAATATAATCCGAAATCATTACTTGGCAACACTATAATCATTTGCTCATGAGTTGGATTAATGTCTGGTTCACTTATCCATGCTAAGTCATATTGTTGCCTATGACAATGCTCCTAACATTTGGAATGTTCTCGCTTGAGCATACACCACTACAACACAATGATGCGATGAGCTCCTAATAGAACTTCAATAGATTGCAAATGATCACCTATAAAGTTGAAATCCACCATTGCAGGATCAAATTTCTACTTCTACCAAGGACTTGGAATAGAGTATAATGCCCTTGTTAATTACTACCATTCAAATCAAATTTTCTCCTCCAACATTAGAAGAAGCTCATAACAACAAATCTTCTCTCTTGTGATCTCGCCTTCATAGATGGAAAATCAATTACTAAACATAATTTACCCAAGGCTAATCTTTCATTCACCAATAGACCTAAAAAAAACTTTCTCCCTCTCACCTTAAAAGCCCTTTCTTAGCCACAATTCTCTCCACCACCAAAATTCTCATCCTCTATTCTTTGCATTCTTGGGCCACTTATTGGATTGCAGCCTCCTTCAAGAGGACTAAAATCTAAACCACAATGTCAGATTTGGAACAAGTTTAGACACATTGCAAGTGTCTATAATCACTAAATGAGTCCAATCGACCAAGCACAATGCCATGACCTCTCCTACTTTGCCTAGCCACTCTAGTTTCTTTGATTTTAGGAATTTTCAATTCCACCAAGGCTTCTTTGTCCACAATTACATATCCCTCCTGGATCTTGGACACAAGAGTGAGGTATCATCTTAATCTCAATTTCAATGCCTTCCATCAACTTGTTCCCTTCCGAGGACTACATTGGTTGATGGTGGCAAATGACAATTTAATTCCTATTTCTCATGTTGGTAATATTCCTTTCCTGAATTCCTCAATACCCCATACTCTTCACAATGTATAACATGTTCCATCACACTCTAGACAATTGATTAGTGCCATAAAATATGTTTTGGTTACTTGAATTTCATTTGAATTATTTTCTAGTAAAATACCCCTAAATGAGGCAAGTTCTTATTTAGGTTCTTCTTGATGGACAAGCTTTCCTTACAATTTTTTGCAACTTAGGTCTCTCCTATAATATTCCCTTGCTTAGTGTCAAATCTGAGGTTTTGCATTCTTCCTTAAGGCATCCTTATAATCTTATCTCGTAACACATCATCTTCTAACTACCCATGTACTAAGGCTAAATTATAAAGATGTTATTAGGTGTCAACTTTGTTTTTAAACTCATTTTATTTCATAAAATAAGGGTACATTGGGAGACAAGATGCTATATTTTTCAATATTAATACATAAACAAATGGAACATTTTATTAGATGTTACATCAAATAAAATTTGTCAATCGGCCATCACAAGATTTTTTTAGTAATAATGAATCAGATTCAAAGATATAAACCATGGCCACCATGCATAAAATCATATAGTGTAACAATTGAATGAGGTCCATTTCTTGCTCATATGGAGCATATTAACAATTATCAACCAATACATATTAATATAACCAATCATGTACT
The DNA here is from genome assembly GCA_030144865.1 of Tinospora cordifolia. Taxonomy (NCBI): domain Eukaryota; kingdom Viridiplantae; phylum Streptophyta; class Magnoliopsida; order Ranunculales; family Menispermaceae; genus Tinospora; species Tinospora cordifolia. Next base: position 14,485 of record JAJIYU010009775.1, on the reverse strand, counting down.
AATAATTATCATTCCAACCATTTTAAATAAAGTCGAATATAACTTCTATCAATGAAAATCCAATATTAAGAGTCATTATTATGCTTGGACCACTAGTAATAACATAAAAAAAACTAAAAAATAACATAAACAAATTGAAATTCAAGTGACAACTCCTGCGAGCTCATATGCCTAGCCAAAACCATAAAATTTTAATTAACTACATTAGTGAGGGATCCTATTGGAAAGTTTTCACTAATGGTTCTGAATGCTACCTAAATTAGTATGTAATAGAAAAGAAATAGATGGGCGAGCTCAAACAAGCCTAATGGTTCATCCTAAACACATCACAGTGATTATATCGATCACAATAACAAAATTGCAACCACTTACTGACATTATGCATTTCATACATTTCATTGTTTATAGTTAACATTAAGATCGAAAACAAAATCTCATATAATGATCATCCTCGAGAGTAGTGTTTTATCAGTCCATGATCCTAAGGCTCAAGGAGTCAATGGGATGTTAATCACATAAAGATTCACAATATTGAGCTTTCTATAATGATTTGTGAGCTCTACTATGACGATCCTTAGTTAGACAGTCAACACAGTCTAAGGTTTTTTCAAAAGGTCTCATCACATTAAAAATGACAAGCCTGCACATGTAACCCAAAACCCACTCCACTACGAAGTCAATGTGGGATATATATATGCCCCCTTTATGAGTCATTTGGTATGTGGACACACACCTCTAGTAGCATCGAAGTGTCTCTCATGCCACTATAACACTTTATGAGCTCTATTGTGATAGTATTGCTCCTAGTTACATACCCAACATTGTATGGGGTTTTCCTAAAATGCCTTGTCAAATTGAATACAACACCCCCCTTATGGGTTGTCTAGTCCCTAGATGCAAACCTCTAGAAGCACCAAAGTAATTTTGTGTAAAACCCCAAAAGTACTTGGACAAATTATAGAATGTTGGAAATTTTTTAAATATAAAATAAATTTAAACAAATAATTTAGAAAATTATAAATACTTCATAATCACAAAATACAAGTTTAAATGAACCTAGAACAAACATATAAAAATAATAATAATATAAAGTAAGAAAAGAGATAAATCACAAAAATAACTTGCACTACCGCGGTAATGAAAATCATTACTGCAGTACTGTAATTGAAAACCCAGAAATTGATGCGCAGTCATGGTACGACGGTATTACGTTGCAATATTGCAACACTGCGACAACAACCCAGATATATAGGTTAAAACCAAAAATCTTAATCACGTAATATACATATAAATATGACATGTTGCATAGAAAACCCTAATTCACGTTTTCAATTGTGGAGTCACACGTTCACTCCCAAGAGGCGATACCAACTGTGGATAGTCAAACCTCCTCTACTCTCACGCATATTTGGCATTGAACCTACCTTGTTTTATCCTTTTCCAATAGTCACACAGGCATTGACGGAAGAAAAAGTGCACAATTTGTAGGTGACTCGGACTGTAACACGTTTCTATGTGACAATACAGAGGTAAGACATTCGTTTCACAAAGAATAAATGAATTTCAATCACTGTTTCACATCATCTGAGTTACATTCATTCTTTCAATTGTAAACAGAACCTTGGAACTAATTGAGGTGTTCCAACGAGGTAAATGAGAGAAGCAGTGAACGAGATTTAGTTATATGTTCTTCCAATCATTGTGATTCACATTGTAATGCTAGAGTCTTAGGGTATCGAAGTGACATGCATTGAGAAGTGAGAAAAATGCACAAAAGTGCAATTTCTCGGAGAACAACATGACTACCATGGTGATAGACGCGATAGTACAATGTTCACTATTGTAATATCCCAGTAACGTTCCACGCTATCGCAGTAATGCAATTAGGATCGTGGGATTAGCGTAGTGACACCTAGGCTACCGCGGTAATGCGTCTCTGCAACCTATTTTCGTGTTTTCATACAAAAGTCGTGGTTACCCCGGTGCTCACCTATATGACCACGATACACAAAGAAATTTTAAACCAACATATACCTATTATGACTGGTAGTGCGCAGTGATAATGCGTCGAAACCCTACATGTTGTGTACACTCGTACAAACGAGCAGCTATGGTACTCGCCTCTTCCGCTGAGATGTTTAGGGGTAAAAATACATAACATTCAACCAATTATGACCTATTACTCAGACCATATGCAAAAATTACTAAAAGACCACTATCCCTTGACTTTATACTATTAAGAGTATAGGAAATATTGAGAGAACGACTTGTGAATCTTAGGTTGGGGATTCCAAACCACTAGAGCAAGAGTAAGAACAAGCGGAGCGAAGTAATAGGTGGAAGTGATTACCTTGCCCCCTAGTATTATTTGATTTTATTGTTGGACATGTTGTGTGTTTAGATTGCTTTGAATAGATAGAAGCATGCTGCATGCATTTAAATGATGATTGGATGCCATGATTGCACATGTTTACATGAATGTTGAATAGTATGATTAATTTGTCCATGCTTGATGACTACATGTTCTTATAACATGAGATATACATGATTTTATCCCAGACACCATGAGATAATTAATATCTATGATTTACACATATATGTGGTGTATATTTTATGATGGAATGGTTTACATACATGACATAATGAAATATGTGATCGTGTTATTTTGAAAACATTAAATTAAGATTTGAACCATGTACCATCGCAATGCTCAACAAGGGATCATTGTGGGTGTTTTTGTGATTAGAACAATGGGTTTATCCCCTATTCCCGATGATAAAACTATGGGTACATCCCGAATTTTCTAGTGACTGCTGTGTGTCCTTAAAGTCTATTGGAATTTGGCATATATTGCACTTTCCTTCTCTCTTTTTTACTTTATGATGATGATGATGATAAGAGAACACCAGGGTTAAGCCCTTTGATCTGACTAACGACAACTAACAAATCAACACTCGAAACATCTAATGTATGAGAAGTGATTGCAGGTTCTGTGTTTGATTTAAATAATACTATGGATGTACTGTGTATGATCCACAGAGCTCTTGAGCTTACCTCACCTTTCTATTTCATGTGACATATGAGGCGACGTTTGCTAACCAAATAGAAATTTCTAAAACATAGCCTATGTGGAGTTTGTTTTATGACACTTTCTTTTGATTAGTTATTACAGACTAAGCGTATGGCTCGTTAGATTGATTTAGATATTGAACTTTTACTTGTAAGTTAATTTTTGGCCACATAGGCTATGTTTTAGAAACTTCTATTTGAGAGTTTTATTTTAGACAGTGTTGAATTAAAGTTTGAACTTGATAATTAAATTGTTTAGTCATCTTTTTACTTTCCCATGATATATTTATGGTATGTCCAAGAAATCGATAAGTGTTTCATATGAGTTGTGGTGTGTCCATGAGTTGTTTAAAATGATTTGAATGTGATAAAAGTAATGTCTCGGCTCTTGGCGGTCAAAACCTGTATAGTATTTAATGTTAATCAGACATGTTTCTCCGCATGTGACTCTGATGTGATAGAATTTGAAGGACTGAGAATTGAGGTGTTATATTTTGATACCAAAACAATGATCTGCGACCTCTACTATGATGATATTATCCAAGTTAGACACCCAAAATGAGCTAGGGTTTTTCAAGACATATGAACTAGGACTCACTCCTCTCTCTCTCTCTCTCTCTCTCTCTCTCTCTCTCTCTCTATATATATATATATATATATATATATAGGCACCCGACATCGTTTGGAGTTTTTCCAAAAGGTCTTGTCACATTGAAGACAACACACCTACACATATGATATAAGACTCACTTGACTGCACAAGTAACATGAGATACATATTCAATGTGATGATGCCTCTGAAAAAGCTCCAAGTCATTTTGTGTGTCTAACTATGGACAATATTGTCACTATAGAGCTCGTACGTCGTTACACTTTCTATCTAGGAAGAATACCAACGACAATCAAATATAAATATACTACAATGGTAGGTGGTTGTATTCGTAATTGTTTTATTTTGGTGTTTTGTTCAAGAATCCTACTTCTAAGTATAATATCACATGCATAATAAATAACCAAATATAAATATGGGCACGATATTATGAACAAGTTTTCAACCATCATGCATACCTCAATGACTGCAAATATTATAACATGCTTATATATAATATCATATCAATAGTAGAAAATCGAAATTATTAATTTACAGCATCCTAACATGGCCCTAAGCAATAGTCAACACATAATTTATCACAAAACAAAGACACATTAAGCAATCAACATAACAAGAATTAATCATGCTTGTCATTAAAACCAAAATAATATAAGAGTAGGAAAGAACTTCGACCTGATATTCATTCTTGATTTTTCTCAGTTTTTGTAGTAGTTCTTGGTTCAGCGGATTTTTAATGTAAAACATACAAAAATGTTATTCTGTTTGTTTTATAATATTTACAAAGGTTTTTATGTTTTAACCTATGCAATTTAACAAGTTATGGCTAATTATGTGAAACAGTGCGACATACATTGCTTCCATTGCATTGTTTGTGTATCACTTGTCCTTTTCTATATTTTAGGCCTCGCCAACCAATTTCTATCTTCGCCAACCAATTTCTAGCTTCGCCAACCAATTTCTAGCTTTGAACAGTCTTTATATGACTTTTCATGGTCATTCTAAATGTTATTCAGGCCACTATATGTCCAACCATGTACAACATTCATATATTATAAGTTATAATTTTGTGTGCATTAACATTTAATGACTTGGTTCAAACCCTTTGGAATGTTTAAACCATCATTTCTAGCAAATAAAGTTGTTGGTTTTACGCGCAAACATGCATGAAATAATGTGCAACTTTCAATAATGACTAATCAACGCCTAATGAATGCATCGATACCAGTCACATGCAAACATACATAATTTGCGTTCCCTCAAACACATACCCTAATCTATACACCTCCTACAATCTAAAACATTTTTCTAATAATCTAATATACATAACCATGGCTGAAAATAACAAGGAAAATAGTGAGAGGGTTATAACTTTTGCGATCCAAGCAAGCTGCCTTGAACATTGCCTCGTGTTACCCTCATTGTGGGACCTTTTTCTTGTGCCCTAAGAGGAAGTTTTTCTCTTGGTTTTTGAGTTGATTTAGGGACTGATTTAATGGAGAAAGACACAAGAAAATATTAGGATTTTCGTTGGGAAGAAGGACGTCCTACCATAGAAATCAAGCTAGGGTTCTTTGGGTGGCTATTTGTTAAATGTCACACTTCTTTTGGCTGATCTTGGGCACAATTTATGAGTGCTCTTTGGAGATGTCCATGGCTGCTTTTTGGAGTCTAAGATGGATGAAAACTTAAATTGTAAGGTTCATTTCCTATCCCCTAAACATGATGGAAATTGGTGAGACATGGGCAATATACTAAACTTGATGGTTTAGATGTTTGCAATACAATCTTGAAAAGCTTGTGGCTCGACATGCTTGACTTATAAAGCTTTAGCAACTCTCGAGGTGACACAATTCCACTTTCTGAATATGATGATGCTCTTCTTGAGGATCCTACAACTTTTCGTAGTATCATTAGAGCTTTACAATATGGTACTCTCACTCTTCCAGACATTAGCTTTGTCGTCAATTGTATTTGTCAGTTTATGCAAGCTGCTATCACTACTCACTCGCAAGTCGTTAAGTGTATCTTACACTGCTTGAAAGCTATTATCTCTCACAGCTTACAACTTAGTAGGCCAACTGATCTAACTCTTCATTGATACAATGATGTTGATTAGGCTAGTCGTCCTAGTGATCATCGTCCGGGTGATTGTGCTTTCTTGTGCACCAATTTAGTCTCTTGGTCATCTTCAAAGCAGTGAGTGGCTTTCTGGTTAAGTAATGAGTTCGAATACATCGAATTGACTATTACAACAAGAAGAATTTTGTGGCTTGAATCCATTTTTAAGGAACTTCATGTAGTTTCTCCTTCTCCACCTACTCTTTGGAGTGATAACATAGTGCTGCCCATCTCGCGGCCATTCCTATTCTACTTGCCGGTACCAAGAACGTAGAAATTGATTATCATTTTGTTCATGAACGAGTCATTAATGGTTCGTTGCGTGTGCACTACAAACCTTCCTCTGATTACATGGCTGACATTCTCATAAAAGCTCTTGCTTCAACTCGTTTTCAGTTACTTTGAACCAAGCTGACAAGTTCGTCATTGGTACTACATCGATGCGCTTGCTTGCAGGGGAGATGTCGAGAGACTTGCTATATAGTTAAATATACTTAAAGCCCGTGTGAATCACACTAAGGAATATTCAATACGCAAACACAGTTCTTCATTGTAGCTCTTCCCTCTTTCCTTGCGCTTCTTCCTCTCATTCTCTTAAGTTAACAAATCATTACAAAGGTCACCGTTATCCTCTCATAGTTTGCAATGTCATCGAGAATTGATGTAACAGATGATGCACAAAACCTCTTCCCTTTCTTACCGTACTTTGCTCGTAGACGTTGAAAGAAAGAACAATGTGTGCTCTCTCCCCATCTACAGCGGTTGTCGCAGAGAAGCTATACGTTCGCCTAAAACGATACCCAACACAACAACTCGACGCCTTATCTTCGCATCTCACCTCACAATCAGCTTCACAATTGCTTCTCAAAACCCAACACGACAAAACCCTAACTCTCAAATTCCTCAACTGGGCTCAAAACCGTCCCTTCTTCGACCTCCAACCCAAATGCATCGCAATTCACATCCTCACCCGTTTGAAGCTCTACAACCTCGCCCGCAACCTCGCCGAACAACTCATTATCTCTCACAAAGACTCCGGCAACTGCGTCTTCGATTGTCTGAAATCAACATTCCATCTCTGCTGCAGCAGCTCCTCTGTTTTCGATCTCCTCGTCAAGTCCTACGCCCATTTGAACATGATTGAAGAAGCTGTAATTACAATTAGTTTAACTAAATCTTCTGGTTTTATGCCCGGGGTTTTATCTTATAATTCAATTCTCGATGCGATTTTCACGTCTACGAAGGGTTCTGATTCTGCTGCTGCAGAGGAGTTGTATAATGAGATGATTAGGTCTGGGGTTTCTCCCAATGTCTATTCTTATAACATTTTGATTCGCGGGTTTTGTAGAGATGGGAATCAGGAGAGGGCTTTGAGGTTTTTTGATGAAATGGGACGAATGGGTTGTTCACCAAATGTAGTCACTTTTAACACTCTGGTCGATTCGTATTGTAAAGAGGGGAAGATTGATAAGGCCTTCGAGGTGTTTGAATTAATGTCGCAGAGAGACATAAGCCCGAATTTGATTACTTACAATGCAGTGATTAACGGGTTATGTCGCCTGGGACGAATGAGGGATGCGGAGAAGGTGTTTGATGAAATGTCGACGAGCAGCGGTTTGGTTCCCGATAGGGTTACTTATAACACCCTTGTTAATGGGTACTGCAAGGAAGGGAATATTCACCAAGCACTTGTGATACACTCCGAGATGGTTCGAAGAGGGTTAGACCCAAATGTTGTAACTTACACGGCGTTGATTAATAGTATGTGTAGAGTTGGGAATTTGAATCGAGCAATGGAGTTCATAGATCAGATGCGTCTGCGAGGGCTTTGTCCCAATGAGATAACTTACACTACTCTGATTGATGGTTTTTCCCGGCAAGGATTCATGGGTGAAGCTTATGAGGTTTTGAACGAAATGAGAGAAAGTGGTTTCTCCCCTTCCATCATTACTTACAATGCAATTATCAATGGACATTGTGTTCTTGGAAGAATGGATAAGGCTTTAGATGTTTTAGAAGATATGAGGTTGCAAGGGGTGAAGCCAGATGTGGTAACTTATAGTACAATTTTGTCTGGGTTTTGTCGAGATCATGATTTGGACAAGGCATTCCAGTTGAAGCAGAAAATGGGTGAGGAGGGTGTTTTTCCTGATGTTGTCACTTATTCATCTCTCATCCAAGGCCTTTGTGGGTGCAGAAGATTGAATGAAGCTTGTAATGTTTTCCAAGAAATGTTAAGTTTAGGCATTCCTCCAGATGAATTTAGCTACACAACTTTGATCAATGGGTATTGTGTTGAAGGAGATGTGGATAAAGCTCTGAGTCTACATGATGAAATGGTACAAAAGGGATTCCTACCTGATGTCATTACATATAGTGTCCTTATTAACGGGTTACAAAAGCAAGCTCGAACTAGGGAAGCAAAAAGACTTCTATTTCGGTTGTTTTACGAGGATTCTGTGCCAAATGATATCACATACGATACCCTAATGGAATACAGCAGGAATGGAGAATTTAAGAGCCCAGTAGCCCTTCTAAAGAGTTTTTGTATAAAGGGTTTGATGGATGAAGCAGATCAAGTTTTTCAATCCATGGTTCAGTCAAAATCAGAGCTAGACGAAGTGGCATATAATGTTATAATACATGGGCATTCTAGAGCTGGGAATGTCAGAAAGGCACTTGATCTTTATAAGAAAATGGTGAGTAGTGGATTTTGTCCGAGTGCCATAACCCTACTTGTGCTAATTAAAGTACTCATCAGTGAAGGAATGAGTGATGAATTGAGTCAAATTATACAGTATGTTTTGAACAGCTGTAAGCTTGATGATGCTGAAGTAGCCAAAGTTCTTGTGGAAACAAACCACAAAGAAGGGAATATGAATGCTGTTTTTGATATCTTGATTCAAATGGCCAAGGATGGTCTCCTACCTAACAGTCATTGCAGGTAGATGACTTGTAGTGGTAGTAACAGTAGGCAAAAACCATTTGAACAGTGCTAATTATTGCACTTGCTTCCCGCAAGATTGCTAGGCTTGCTTGAGTGCTGCACAAACATCCTTTATGAATAATGCTCCATTAACCCATTTTGTTGGCATTGCTTTTAAAAGCTGTTTAATTGCCTCGCATCACCTGTTAATGCATGATTTGAGACAATTTAACAACTCTTAAAGACAGCAGCATAAAGTAGGTTGCCAAGCCATTTTCTATTTTGACTGCTGTGAACTGTGAAATATTCCGAGATTGTATGAAGATAGGGGTGGGAGGCAGTTTTCCCAAGGTTCAAATTGTGTAAAGAAATACAAATAATCTACTGATCAAATACCTTAATAGCTTTTACTTGCCAAGATTAGTCAGGTTGGTGGGATTAATAGTAGCTGCCCGACACAAAGAGACAAGATATTGGACTCTGGAACTTTAAGGTACATTCTAACCATTAAAATTTGACAGAAGATTAATGGTTCCACGAAATTTGATGAGATTTCATTGAAAAAAAAAATTGCAACATTCATCGCACCAGTATCCTTGTAGTAAAATATTAAAACAAAGAAACATTTGTAGATGGGTCATCACGATTAGACTGTGCTTACGGACAACGGAAGGAGCTCATGGATGAGCAGACTTCTCCTCCTATTTAAGAAGTGCGGACACAACGGTAGTTCCCGCGTCCTTCCATGGCTTGACAGTTGACAGGAAAAAGATACAAGATTGTCTTTTCTTTGTGCACAGAGTGACCTGTGATGTGAACAAGGGTAAAACCAATGGAAACCAAAAATACTGATTTCTACAAATATTATTTCGGTAGATTTCCCTACCATTTCCCCAAAATTCTCTCCTCTTTGCAAAGCCTCCAACCATTATAAGTCATCAGATGCTTATTTGAGATCACTCGATTCTCCTTTTACAGTTAAACGTCAAATTTTCTAAAATCTTAAAACAAATAAAGGGAACGAACAAGTGAAGCTAACAGAGCGTAATCAGTTTCTGGCTTTTAAGGATAATTTGTATAAAGCTACTCTATATAGCAAACAAAAAAGGCTGTTCACTTCAGAAGAACAAATCATTAAAAATCCGTCCACTAAAACCAAACATCCTTCGTAGACTTGCATTCCCAGAACACGTGACAAGCACGCAACTTCTTTTCTTATTGAGCCAAGCTCTACATGCATAATCTCACACAATTAAACCAAGTGACTCTTCAGGGTTGAGTGGCCAATGCCAAACCCACTAATCAAAACAATCCTGTCTTCCTTTATATTTCGCTTTTTTCAAATAATTATTTAGCAGGTATTAATTATCTCCTTTAATGCAGTTATAATTTAACTTTGCCAAAATCCTCGTAAAGCACAGTAACATTGCGGCACAGGCAGAGTTGTGATATCGCAGCTGCAAAAACTGTCATTTCTCATAAGACATGCAACAATTTTCAAACACTAGTACCTGAACTTACAAATGTTCTTCACAGATGAACTCATTCCTCCACCTGCCCACACCTCTCTCAAGCACCGGACACAACCAACATCATGGAGCCCCGCCCTGTATTTGTAAAAACTCCACTTCTTCATTAGAGTCCTGAAGTAATTCAAGGTCATAATCAAAACAAAAGGGAGTAGAGAACAGAGAAGAGAGGGCAATGCATTACATTGTGGAAGACAATAAACAGTGTGTTGGGCCAATCCCATCTGGATTTTGGAGTTGTCTAAGAAACTATTATGACAACAACAGAATATTCTTGCTCACCCCAATTACCAACACGAAGTAAACAGAGATTTTACACTGAACATCGTACAAGGACTAATTCCGCAGCTGGAAAACACTTTGCGATCTTGCACACCTCCACTTCCATATGATAAATCCCTCACCAAGCCACCATATATGTGATACCAAGCTTTGGCTACACCTGATTCTAAAACACCCAGTGTAGGTTTGTCACCAGCATGCTTCAATGCACAGGAATATTGGCCTAAGGCAGCCTGCGCAAAAGCAACAACTTTGGAAATAAAAAGACTTAATGTAACCAGATCCTTCAGCAGAAACTCCTGGAATCTCACTATGAGAGCTCACAAGCTTTCTCTATTGAGCCTTTGCTAAGGTCCGACTAGACACCCCATGCAACAATTTGACGAATCCAAGGAAGCTCAACTTTCCGTCAGTGTGCCTTATCCAGTCATGAAGAACCGCATGAACAGGGACAGAAGGGCCAAGGCCCAGTTCCTGAAATCCAAATAAATCATAGTTCATTTTGTGAAACAAAAATCAAAGCTATCTGCTTTTTAGAAGACAAAATTGTCGACATTACAGCAATAGGAAGTGGCATACATCTTAAGAAAACCTAATCCTATGCAATTCAAAAGCAATATAATATGGTAAGAGCAAATTACAATGTCATTTGAGTTCTTTTGGTGGGTAAGGCCATGGAAATACAAATGAATTCCAAAATCCAATAAATGCAGAATCATATATGTCATGTTCTCGTTCCACAAATCACAGTGGGTGGGTGATACAAGTACTAGCACCATTCAACAATAGCCTCTACACACAATTAAAGCATGTATGTTCTAATATTGTTCTCAGCAGGGCAATCAAAGTCAGTTCAAATCCTCTACTTGCCATTCAAGAACCATCAGCATGTGCGCCAAATAATTACTAGAACCATTCATAATTCTACCATCATATAATTGTTTGGGTGCGAAGAAAGCCATATATAAAAATTATCACAAGGAGTGGAAGCGTTTAGTGCAATTCATATGGATTAAATCTGCTACAATTTCTACAATTGGAACCATTTCCAAGTCCACTCAATCATAATTCTACATTCTTACCGTGCCATTTTTGGCAGCTGCCAACTGAAAGGGAAAATAAAGTTAAAAGACATTTGACTCTTCCAAATTTTACAATGGTAAGGAAGAGGCCCTAGATCAGCAAGTTGATTAGGTATGTTTGAGTTTATTTACAGAATAGTTAATGGTTGTCCAAGAGAAAAAATTCGAATCCAAGAGGAGGATTGAGACAGGTAGATCTACTATCACCCCTGTTTACAAATGTGGTGGATGGCCTTTGCAAGATGATAGATAAAGCTTCTTAATGTTCTGCAGTGAGGGGATTCATATTGGATGAATGATTTTGAAGTATCTCATTTACAATATCCTACTGACACACTAATGTTCTTGCAACGGGAGAAAAGTTAAATTTCGGATGCCATGGTATAAAAATTAGCTGAATTTCGTCGAAATTAGCCAAATTAATTAGGTAATTTCGATAATCGAACCAAAGTTCAATTGTCATTACAAAATTACAAAATTTCATTAAAATCTTCAAAAAAAATCAACGAAGTTTACTTCATATCGAAGTTTTAAAGATTTTTGTAGAAAAAAATATAAAAGTCGTAAAAAGAGCATTTTTTATGAAAGAATTTATGTAGTGTATAAAAAGTCTTTTGTATGCTAATGGATGCTATGATGACTCTTCAGTCTTTGTGTATCAATTTTGGAGTTAAAATCAATATGTCCAAGAGTCAAATGATAGGGATTAACATGAATCTAGATTAATGGCTTGAATTGGCTAACAAATGGGTTGTTCCATCAGGACATTGCCAATGTAGTACTAGCCCTACCCTTTAGTGGAAACCCACTATCCAAGGCATTTTGGAATCTATGGTTTCCAAGATTTTTAAAAGACTAGATGGATGAAAAAAAAATTTTGTACCGTGAGTTATGACTTGTTCTTATTTTGTTTGCGTATCACCTATTTTTAAAGTCATCGCCTCAATGAACAAAGATGAGATCTTTCTTTTGTAAAGGTGTGGGTAAGGATTCCATTATCCCTCCAATTAAGTTGTCAAAATTCAAAGAATTGTGGACAAATGGGGGCTAGCCATCAACAACATCATCCAAAGAAGCGAAGTTCTTTTTGAAAATGGATGTGCCAAAATGGTGAATTGGGAGGAAATAACAGTCTCCTTGGTTTTGGATTATTCCCAACATATATTTGACCTCCATGGGTGACAAGGGGGTTGTGATAGAGGAGCCAAGTCCACATGCCCATGGAAATCTATTGCTTTGATGGTCCCTGCTTGCATCATCTTCTTCTTGATGTTGGTGATGGTCCCTTTCTAACTATTCTAATTCTTCCCTGTTCTGTCCCTCATGTAATATTCACTCTCTAAAGACCTTTAGTACTTGAGAACTAGAGAAAGCTATTGGTAGTTCTAAGATTAAACCAAGTTACTATGTTTCCTAGTCAAGATAGGTTGTCTAGGAATTCACTCTTTCAGAAGTTATGCATGTAACTTTTATCTTGAGTTCATTTTTCTGTTTTTCACAGCTGCAGCAAGTGTATACTACCACAATAAATAAAACAAAATGGCATACATAGATGGGTAAAAGTGCCAGAAATGCTTCACACTACTAAACTGAGAACCTATGGAGCCAAAAAGGACCCACTCCATAGAAACAAAACAAAGACAACAATTGTATGGCCAAAGACCACGTAGCATAGCAAGGGCCCCAAAGGCAAGATGACTAAACCTTAATGGCAAAACAAGCAGTTGGACCAACTTAAAAAGTAGTTGGACACTTACACAAGCTAAATACCATAAAAAATCTTAAAAAATGATTCCCCAACGACTCACTGCATCTGTCAATCTGTTTCTTGTGCTGGAACAGCTCGAAAACAACACTCCATGTATTCATGGAGTGTAGGGTGGTACAGCACATATGGAGAAGGTGGACACACAAGCATAGCAGCATCGTCCCTCCTTCCGTGGATACTCTGTTTCAAGTTCCGGAAATTGTTTCAGCTTCAAAGTTGCAGCAATAATGGAAGATTATTTTTCTTTCTATTTGGTACTACCTACATATGGGAAGAAAGGAATACAAGAGTTTTTTTGGACGATGTTAAATTGGAACGGCTACTATGGGAGAGATCAAACATTTTGTTTGTTGCTTGGATCTCTACTACAAAATTGGGGAAGGGTTACAATTTTGGGAAATGGTTGTGTAACGGAGGAAACATTATCCAATCCTTATAAATTGTATCATGTAGTCTCTGCTTAGATATCTCATTTGGCAAACCCATGTACTAATTCTATAGTTTTATTAATACAATAGTTTCTGTTTCAAAAAAATAATAATAATAAATAGTTGGACAGCGATACCCCATTTGCCAAGGGAAGACCCATGAACTTACAACTAGTCAAATTTTGTCCCATAATTTGTCGGTATCTTTGAAGATGTAATCAACTATTCTATCATTCCATTCAAACTAGAGAAACCACAGAATAATAAACAATGCAATATGAATAGCTTCTTTAACCAACCTCAAGAGATAAGCAACTTGGGAAAGCATCATTCCAAGTGAAAACTAGATGGGAAAGACATTCCCAGAGAAAGTGAAACAATTTCACCAAATTCGTAGAATATATGATTTGCTAACTTTCCACCTTGCATACAGAAGAGATAACAGTCAGGAGACGGGGAGAGTAGCAAATGTAGGGGAATTGTTCTAGCGGCAACATCATAGGTATTGATTTTGTTTTGAACCAGTATCCACCCTACCATTAGATGGTATTCGAACATTCCAAATATAAGCATGTAAGAGAGGTGCGAACATTGGACAATCTATAAGAGTATCAAAACAAGACTTAAGAAGACTTTAGACAAGTTAACAACCCAAGTATGCCTATAATTA
>JAJIYU010009774.1:0-16681 GCA_030144865.1 Tinospora cordifolia | reverse complement strand
AAATTAAAAAATAACTCTAAGATGATATTTTTTATCAAAATTAAAATTGTGATTTCGATTATTTATTTTTATTGAGTCTAGTTAGTTTGATAAAACATTTTGTTTGTATCTAAAGCTATATGAGAAAATTAGATATGATTGAAATTATTTATATATTTGAATCAATAACAAAGGTCTCGAAGGCCTTCAAGTTCCAAGGCCTTTGAAATATTTAAAATTATTTCAATCATGTATTTGTCTGAAATATTTATTTTATATATTTTATTTATATGAATAAAAAGAAATTTTGTGAATAAAATATTTATAACATAAACCCATTTTATTTTAATTTTCTTTTATCAAAGACTTGAGGATAATTTCCAAGAAATTTTATATTCAAAACAACTGTAATATTTGAAATATTTTTTCAAATGTTTGGCTCCAATGGTGATACTGGATACTTCAATCATGAAAAATTAATTAAACATGTTTAGGCTCATTGGTCAAAAAACAATCACGTAATTGAAATATTAATAAAAAAAAAATGAAAGGAAAAGAATTATGCTCATTGGGGCTTGTACTAATATATATCCATGGTAAGATTACATTTATCAAATTTAGCATGATGTCAAGTGAGCACACTCTTGTCAATAGTCTTCTATTGCTAAAAAAAGAAATTGGGTGAAATATAAATAGAACGAACAAACACACACTTTCAAATATTTGACATTTTAACAAACCAATTATTTAGGTTGAGATTTCTCTTTGGTAAAGAAGGTATCTTTAAGTAGTCCTTCTATCATTAAGCACATCATACATTTCTTATATATATTATTTATCATATTTCTCTTTTTTTCTCACTTTTTATATTTGTTTATTCTATTCATCAATATTATTTTATTGCTATTAATTAATTAATTAATTAATATTTATTTCTTTATTTATTTATAAATTATTATTATTATTATTTATAAGTTTATTATTTATTTATTTATAATATAAATGCCTACAATATTGCATCGATAATGCCCAATTTGCCTAATTTGTCAATCACTATTCAAATTATCAAAGAAATTTGTAATAAAAACATATTTATGAACAATTTAGGAATACGAGGTCAAAATATTTCATTATTAAATGTCAATAGATATTATATTTATTTCAAGTTTACCCCTTTCGTTTTAATTATAATATTTATCTCCCTTCTGTTTTTATAGTTTTGAGAAACATTAAGCCCTTCTTTCATAAAAGTTTTTGGGTAGATTTTCTTGGCTTCATCTTATTTACATGCAATGCATGTTCCCATGGCACTATCTCGTTTATTATCTTTAAACTTTTTAGTGTCTAGTTAGTCTTTTTGTATATATAAAACGACTAGTTAATCTTCCAATAGTGTAATGGTATAATAGGTAATTCATCTTTGACTAGAATGAATAGTAAAAAGTAAATTTGATTATAACTAGTACAAAAATTTATTTAGGGTGTAGGATATGATTCGCTTATTTTTATATAATAGAATAAGATAAAATGAGATTGAATGAAAAGAAAGTAAAAATAAAATAATTCTGTGTTTATCGCAAAATAAGATTATTACAAATAAATAATAAAGAAAAATATGAAATATAAGTAAAACTCTGATTTTGCTTTGTCACAACTACAAAACCAACAATTTTGACATTTAAGTAGGAAAAAATAAAATAAAGAAAAATAAACTAAGGGCGTCTGTAATGCCTAGACAATGAGCGATGCCAGCTCATTGTCCGGGCGCCACTTCATTAAAAAATAAATAAATAAATAACAATTAATGTTGAGCGCTCGGTGCAGACCGAGCGCTCAACATTGAGCTCGCTGAGGTGGCGGTCCATTATACATTAAACTCCATTGTTGATGCTCTAAGAAGAAGGAAAACAAAGCAGCACAATTAAAAAAGATAACATTAAAAAAAAAAGTAACTTGGGGTAAAACAGTCTTACCATTTCGGGGGATATTATATCGTGTCATTTTTTTCAACAAAACATGAAAATGATACATATTTAGAGAATCTTGGTTTATTGTTTTATTTTATGTTCCCTATCCTTATACTATTGCATTAATTTGAAAAATGTTCCATGTATTTTCCTACTTCTGTAAAGTTTAAAACCTTTTTTTTTTTCCTTTTAAGAAAAACAAAGGTGTTAATAATCTAAATTAGCAAAGTTCATAATGATGCTAATACTGGTGGCCCAAGCGATCAAGAAAAAGGCAGACAAGTTTTATGCTGCTTTCTCATTCACATTGTTGGGATGTCGCACCTTTCCACGAGGAATCTGAGGGAAAGTGAGCAAAAATAAATTTTCAAGAGAAAGGTTTATGATCACATTGCATCTTCCTCCTCTTCTTTTTTTTTTTTTTTTTTTTAATTTCAATTTTCTTTTAGTGGTGTGGATAATAAGCACATTTACAAGATTCTTAATGTAAATTATTCAATTCTTTGTAACTTAAGGAAAGGTGAAAAACCGACTTTTTTTTAATATTATATTATTTTTAAAGTAAAAAACTTTTAACAATGGTGTACCGCTTTTGCTAAAGGAAATTACAGAAAATGTCAAATAAAAAAACTTAATATCATAATTATTTATATATTGTAAACTTAATTACAATAATATCATATATTATTAATTATTATCAAAAATACCATAAGGAAAACATACACCTCGATCAAAATGGTGAAAGCAAACAGAGAAGAAGCACAGAAGAGCAAATCTAACAACCGCATCTGATGAGAGTGATCCATCTGGTCCTGATGATGGTGAATCGAAGAGGGATCGAAACCCCATCCGTTGGCAGTGAGGTCAAAACCCTGCTGAATAATGAACCATTCTAGTTAATCTATTTTGCTGGTTCGAAGAGGGATTGGAAACGTTATCTGATGGAGCTCTAGTGAACGAAGAAACCTTTGGAGTTGTCGCTAGGAGTGGATAGCTTGGCAGAGTAAGGGAAGGAGAGACGTGGGGAGAGGGGATTCGACTAGCAACAATAGCGAGTAGTAGCGGCTACTAGCAATGGCAACTAGTAGCGGCAAGTGAACAAGCAGTCTCCTCTTCAACGACACCTGATTCAGTGAGCAGCAACGAGCAAGATGAAGGGTGCAATGGCAAACTAGAAGAAGAAGAAGAAGAAGAAGAAGAAGAAGAAGGAAGTAGCGGTGAGAACAGCTCTAGGTGTCGGCAAACAGATCTCGGCGTCGAACAGCAAAAGAAGAAGTACGTAGTCGGCAAACAAATCTGGGCAACAGAAGATCTCAGCAAACAAATCTGGCGTGAACAGCAAAAGAAGAAGTTGTGGACAGCAGCGACGAGTGAACAGGCAATTTCCTCTTCAAGGACACCTGATTCAGTGAGCAGTGGCGACCAAGACGAAGGGAGCAGTAGTGAGCTAACGACGAGAACAATAGCAGAAGCAGAAGAAGAAGGGAGTAGCGGTGAGAATAGCTCTGGGTGTTGACAAATTGATCTCGGCCTCGAACAACAAAAGAAGAAATACTTAGTCAGCAAATAGATCTCGGCAAACAAATATGGCGAGAACAACAAAAGAAGAAGTTGTGAACAGATCTCGACAAACAGATCTAGGCGTTGGCAAACAGATCTGGGCCTGATGAGTACGCAGTCGAAGCTGTTCGTCGTCAAAGTTGCTCGTTATTGCAGTTGCTCACCGTCGCAACTACTCGTCGGACTACTGCTGTTGTTGTTTGCGATTGACACTTTTGGCAAAGATGTTCACCAAAAAAAAACAAACGTTGGGTTTTTTGTTTTAAATATTCTATTTGTTAATAGTAATGTTGATCGGAAAAATCATTGTATACCAATAAGTTATTGAGATGGTTAGAGATTATCTATTATTGTATACCATTTTTAAAGATTATATATATTATATCCCCTTTTATATTATTGGTATATTGATGTTATACCATCGTTATAGGTTTAATATACCTATTATACTAACATTATATCAATATATATATTTAGTATATTTAAATTTTTTATTGTATACGAACAATATATCAAAGTTATACCAATATATACATTTAGTATATTTAATTTTTGTTTATTGTATACCAATAATATATAGACATTATATTGTTTATTGGAGAATAGTGTACAATTTATTATATATCAATAATATACTAATGTTATACCAATAATATACGTTCAATATACCTAATTTCAGTTTTCATAAAAATTATGTTCAAAAACGAATTCTGGTATTTTTGATTTTAAGTTTCTGGTATATGTATAAAAATGAGAATAGTGGTATTTATGTAATTATTTCTATTTTTTGTATAGAAATGTGCTTTTCCCCTTTTTCTATGAGTAACACGAACAATCCATTATTTATTAATGTGCAAAATGATTGTAAAGACAATTATAAAATGACTGTTGCAGTTGAATGATTTAGTACAAATTTTGACATATGCATCACCTATTTATCTAATAATTATAAATATTATAATAGTCAATTTAGTATTTTCTTAGCTTTTTAAAAGTAGTTTCCGGTGAAAGATTTTCTATAAATAATAAAGGATGATGAGAGTTTCTGATTCAGAACTCACATGGGCAAGGTATCTTGCTGATATAGGTCTATATGTTAAGGAAAAAGAGAAGAACTAACTATTGTAAAAGGGCATCGACGTGATACCAACTATGGTTACTTTGATGCCTAAGTAAGGGATGAATAGGAAGTATTTAGAGAACTCAAAAGAGTGGACTTTAATGGTAGTTGTACCGATGAGGTCTCTATTCATACAGAAGGAGGTTTATGGCCAAATTGATGATGGCACGTTGATTTTGGCAAGTCAGAATTATCCTTCTTTCCCAGCCTTTCTTGGTCAGACCAACCCAAACAGCTCTGCTTGGGCAAGAAAACGTTAGCAGGATTGGTGCATCTTGAACTTTAGTCCTATGGAATTAACTCATTACATAGTTAGTGTTTTGAGTGTTGTTATATTTATCACACTCAATGTGTTACGTAATGCATTCTCAATCTTAAAACTCATCTCAGTACCTTGTTGGTATTTGTCAAGTAGAAGGACTAACTTTGTAGAATATTGATGTGTACATTGGAGAAAGGGATTCAAATGATGGGGAGGAGGATGAACCATCGGTAGTGAACTACTCTCAAGCCCAACAAGAAGAGCAAGATCTGGGAGAAAAGGGCTTTGAACCTTCCAAGGGACCATGCCTAACAGCAGTAAAGCCCAAACATAATAAAAGGTCCCCTATTTGGTTGAAAGACTATCTTTGACCATCTCTTGCTTTCAAAGCCCGTTAAGAGTTAAACTATCTTTTAGCATAGTTAATAGGATGTGAACATGTGTTTTGTTTTTCTTTCTTGATGTTATTATTAGGGTTAATACTGCTATTTAAGCTAGGTTGTAATACATGAATAGATATTCAAAAAGAATATTCATCAACTTCTTCTTCCTTCTTCCTCATAGAGCTCATTTTCCTACTCAAATTGGGAAGTTTCTTTTGTTGGTTAAACAACTTCTATCAATTTGGTGTTTTCATTACCATTGCTCAATGCCTCTTAAAACCGACCCAAACCCCAACCCACCCCACCACAACACCATGAGGAGTCCTTCTCTTCCCTAACCGAACGTATGGCAGCCATGGAAACCAGCCAACAATCCATTCATGCCATTCTCCTGGAACTGTGCTCACAACTGCAATCTCTTCCACGCAATCACCATCAGCCCTCACCTATTCCTTCTGCAAAACACCCAACTCCTTCATTCTGATCACAACCCCACCAACCAACCTTCCAACCTAGTTCCACCTCTGCTTCTAGCCACCAACCATCCTCCATTAGTGGTTTATCTTTTATCTTACGCACTTCCTACCCTCTCAAACCACCAAACTCCACTTGTCATTCTTTGATGGATCAAACCCCCTAGACTGGCTCTTCCAAGCTGAACAATATTTTTTATTCTATTACATCACCTTAGAAAACTGCCTATTATTGATCTCCTTCAATGTGCAAGGCAAAGCACCGAGCTGGTTCAATACCAACAACTTACAACATGGGATGCCTTCATTCACGCCTTAGATATTCGTTTCAAACCCTGTTGATATGATAATCATCGCATTGCCTTATTCAAGCTAAGACAAACAGGATCCCTAGTCGAATATCAAGTTACATTTGAAAAACTATGCAATCAGCAAATTGGTCTCTCACATGAAGTCATTTTAGATTTTTTTTTATCTTTCTTAAAACCTAAATTCAAAGAGAACTGTCTGTTCTACGACCCCAATTCAATGACCAAGTTATCAACCTCTTTAAACTACTCGAATCCAAATTCACTGATGGTTGTTTCAGACTAAGCCTACCACCACACTTGCCCAACCCCCTAATTCCATTTGTTCTTAAACCACCACCCTCAAACCTACCTATATGTCGCTTATTAAAGGTGGAAATACAAGACATACACTCTAAGGGCCTTTGTTTTAACTGTGATGAAAAGTTCTAGCTAGGCCATTTGTAAACAAAAATAATTTCTCTTGCTACTAAATGATGCATAGACTAATCTATGCAACACCCATCTATCCCAGACCATGAGTTGTCACATCCAATGATCACCCCACCACCCTTGCCACCCCCTCTCCCCTCCCCCCAATAATTTTCTTCTGCAACCTGACCATGGCGATCCCACCCTATTCCACTTATTTGTAGTTGCATTATTTGGTTCAATTTTCCCTCTCTACTCCATGATGCAATAAACATCTGCCATATCTTAATTTTTGTTAACTCAGGTAGCTCTCACAACGTCTTCTAACCTAGAATTGCCTACTTTTTAAAACTCAATATCCTATCCATACCAACCGTCTCTGTCATTGTAGGTAATGGTGACTCACTTAATCGTTCAAGCTTGTGTTCCAACGTGTTGCTCTCAATCTAGACCCATAATTTCACCCTCGACGTGTTGCCCATATAAGGAGCAGAGGTCGTTCTTGACGTTGAATGGCTTCAAACCTTTGGTCTGTTCATCTCTAATTTCTCATACCAGATATGGAATTCCAACACAATGGCTCTCTCATAATCCTTATAGGTGAAAAACTTGTACTAAACTCCACTACCTACTCCCAACTCCATCGTTTACTACACACGAACTCAATTGCCTCTTTTGTTCCTTAACCATTCATCATACCAATCTCCATCAGCCATCCTACTCATTGTCCCCGACTACCATAACCCAATCCCACAATCATCCCTACCCCTGTACCTCTACAAACTCATATATTCCTTCTTTGAAGTTTTTTCCTTGCCCCAAGGCCTACCCCCTACACGCCCCACTGGCCACCACATACAACTATTACCCAATTATAACCCAATCGGCATAAAACCTCACTATTACCCACATTGCCAAAAGGAAGCTATCATTAAATTGATAGTTAACATGTTCGACGAGGGTGTGATCAAACCTAGTACAAGCCACTTATCTTTACTTGTTTTACTAGTGAAAAAGAAAGATGACACATGGCATTTTTGTGTCAATTACGTGCCCTCAACACAATCACCATACCATATCATTTTCCTATCTCCATAGTTAACGAATTATTGGATGAACTCCATGGTTCGATGATATTCTCTAAACAGGATCTTCGGTCTAGTTATTTCTAGGTAAGAATTGCAGAGGAAGACACCTTTAAGACTGTTTTTCACACAGTTGATGGTCATTTTGAATTCTTAGCCATGCCCTTCGGCCTTTCAAACACACCATCGACCTTTTTGGCAACCATAGATGTCTAGGCATTATTTAAGACATTTTGTACTAGTATTTTTTTTTATGAAATCCTAATCTACAGTTTGACTTGGTTTGAACACCTTTATCATCTGTAGTCGATTCTTCAATTTTTATTGGAAAACCATTCTTTGCCAAGTTTTCAAAATGCGCATTTGGGGTGAGTTCATTTGAGTATTTGGGCCATGTTGTGTCTGTTAAGGGGGTACAAGCGCATCCAAGCAAGCTACAGGTCACTCGCGACTAACTAGTGCCGCACTCCCTCACTGCTCGCCGCGCCTTTTTAGGTCTCACAAGCTACTATCGTAGGTTCATCTGTGATTATGCTGCAATAGCTAGCCTGTTCAGTGACCTTCTAAAATTAGATTCTTTTACATGGTTTGAGGAGGTGACCATTGCCTTAACAACTTTGAAATCTACATGCTTACCGTCTTTGCCCTACAATTGGCAAATTTTACACAAACATTTGATATTACAATAGATGCCTCAATTGTCACTATTGCTGCAGACCTCTGCCAAAGCCACTGGCCTATCACATTTTTTAGCAAGCAACTTTTCCCTTGTCTTCAAGCTTCCTTGACCTATGCCTGTGAGATGTATGCCATTATAGAAGCTGTCAAGAAATGGAGACAATACTTGTTAGGTTGCAAATTTCACGTCTTTACTGATAAGAAAAAGCCTTTGCCACCTACTCACACAAACAGTACAGACTCTAAAACAATAGAAATGGTCAACTAAGCTCTTGGGATTTGACAATGAGATATTTTACACCCTTGGCCATGAGAACAAGGTTGTTGATGCCATGTCACACGTCCCAGAAACATCAATGTCTGTTCTCATAGTAGTTTCCTTCCCAAGATGGGCCTTTTAGACCAACTACAACAATTTCACTCTTCTCACCCAGAGGGCCTAGCACTGATTATTAAGCTTCAGACAAATAACAACATGAAATAGGTGTATCATTTACGCAAAGGTATCATGCGCTTTAAGGACATAATCCACATACCTGTTGCGACCATCTTTCACTAACAGCTGCTCTCTAAATACCGCTTTTCTCTAGTTGGGGGCCACTCTGGAATCTGTGCTATAAAGGCTTGCCTGGAAACTTCATTCGACTAGCCTCACATGTTGCAAGATGTCAAACTTCATGTCAATAACTATATAACATGTCAAGAAAGCAAATACTCCACAAACAAGCTTAAGGGGTTCTACAAACCCTACCTATTCCAAACCTAGGAGGACGTACCCATGGATTTCATTACACATCTTCCCACCTTCTCTTTGGCAAAATGGCTATCTGAGTGATCATCGACAGGCTCAGCAAATACGATCACTTCATTGGCCTCTCAACACATTTTACTGCTATCTCACTTGCTGCAACCTTCATGATCGAGGAATAAAGGTTGCATGGGATGCACGGTTCCATTGTTAGCGATAGGGATAAAGTGTTCACAAGTAGGTTCCAGCAAGAATTGTTCAAACAACAAGTCACAAAACTATAACTTAGCAGCTCCTACCACCCTTAGACAGATGACCAAAGTGAAGTATTGAAAAATGTGTCAAAACATACTTACATTGCTTCATTAGCAAAGAACCATACCGGTGGTTTTGTTACCTTCATCTAGTCAAACACCATCCATTCCCTCTTACATCATTGATCGCCTCCCTAGACGATGACTTGTAAAACTGTGAGTGTACATTGACCTCCCTCAAACATCATCTCTCTCACACTCAATTACGAATGAAACAACAAACATCACATAAAAGAATAGATATTTCATTCGAACATGGTGATCTTTTCTACCTAAAGTCGCAACCATATCACCAAACCTCTATTTACCAAAAACCTTTTTAGAGAATTTCCAAACGATTACATTGGCCCTTTTGCATACTTCGGTGTGTTGGACTAGTGGCATATGAGCTTGATCTGCAGACTGGTGTTCAGATCCACCCTGTCTTCCACGTTAGCTTGCTCAAACTGTGTTATGGTCTTCTGCAAAATTGCCTACAAGAGCTTCCTTCCTCCTTCTTTGTTGTGCAACGTTGCACAAGCCAAGAACCATTTTGGAACACTGATGCGTTCAAATGAAAAATGGAGAGGACCTACAATATTTGGTCTCTTGGGAAGACCACGATGTGATTGAAGCCACATGGAAACAACACATGTCGCCACAACCATTTTTCCTTGGTTGGATTTAGACAATCTTGAGGGTAAGATTTCTTTTTAGACAAGGAGTAATGATGTGTACATTAGAAAAGGGGATTCAAATGTTCGAGAGGAGGATGAACCACCAACGGTTAACTATTCTCAAGCCCAACAAGTGGACCGAGATCTGGGAGAAACAAGCTATGAACCTTCCAAGGGACTAGGCCCAGCAACAATGCAACTCGAATGCAATAGAAGGCTCCCTATTTGGTTGAAGGACTATTTAAAATTGCTATTTAGACTGAGTTGTAATACTAGAATAGATATATAAAAAGAATATTCTCCAACTTCTTCTTCCTTCTTCCTCTCGGATCTGCTTTTCCTACTCAAACTGGGAAGTTTCTTTTATAGGTTAAACTGCTTCTGATATCAATTGCTGATAGAGCGTTGTTTGAAAGCAACTCCTTCAAGTTGATACTTAGCGAGATCAACAGGCAAGATTGAGTTTACTTCGCTAATGGCAAACCGACAAAGTTTTCATGTCATCAACTCTTTGCTACATGTCAATTATTGGTTAGATGTTGAAAATATGGTTCATTAATCACATAGCCCAACTATTTTTTTCAAAAGATAACCCAATTTTTCAAAAACCTATCTTTGAATTGATCCAATACTCTTGTATTTCTTTATTTTTTGAACTTCCTACCTACGCTCATATGTTACCTAACACACTTCATTTACTTTGTTATAATGTTATTTAGTATAAGACAATCCTTACTTCTGAAACTATAGACTAAGTACTATTAAGAAATGATTACTTCTTTAACTATAAATAATTTATACTAATATAGTATATCTTCCTTTACTTTTTTTTTTTTTTAAATTAAATGATGACTTTTACACTTCTTCTATCTTTATCATTTTTAAAAAAAATTTAAATATAAAACTAAACATTAAATTAATTGGGACAAATGAATAATTTTATACAATTAAGTTTTATCATTATTTAAACTGACTCATACTTACCTATTAGTCATAAATACACACACACACACTATCTCTTAATGTATAGTTATTAAATTAACAAAAAACTACTTTCCACTTTCTCATTTTTATTTAACTTAACTAATCATTTTTTAACTAAAAAATTATTGAATAAAATCATATATTGAATTAAAATGTGAAAGTTAGCCCACTAAACTACTTGCAAAGAATTAAAATTTATAACAAAAAATGTTCACTGTTAGAGGCAAAAATTATCGAATCTTTTCAATTAAAATCACACTCCCACACAAATAAAATATGAATTTAATCACGTGCATCCCTTTTCTTATTATAAATAATATGTTTGCTTCTTGGTTGACACTTGTATTTATAATTCATATCCCAAAACCATAATAAATAACATAAGTGCTCTCCCACCCCAACCCAAGGATTAAAACCCATGAAGATAGCTTCAAAGTTGTTATTTTTTAATATTTATTATAAATTCATCTTTATGATGTCGTTTGAAACTATGAATTAAGATGAATAATCTAACTAAAACATGCTCAGTTTAAGTGATAATTGAGTTTAAAAATGCCCTTAGATAGTTGTAATGAGAAACATTAGAAAACAGTACCCTGGGACCAGCCCCAAAGTAAGCACATTTTAAAGAAAACAAAACCAAAATGCAAAAACAGGTTGAGCATTGCTTGGTAAAACGCCCAAAATTACATTCTTCTTCATTCCTGTCACAACTCCATTAAAGCTGTGGGTGTAGCTCTTAATCAATTCTAGAAAGATGATGAAGTGGATAAAATATTGATAAATAGCTTGAGCTTTAGTAGAATGCTGATTAAGATGCCAAAGAATATGACCAGTGGATAAATAAAATAAAGATGAAAAAAGGTTATCTTGAAGAATACTAAGTGTGGTAATTATTTCATGTCACAGTTTATATTAGAGGTGATAATTTGTATCATGATACGATAACTTAATTCGAACATAATACTTAATCAACGAGTTTATGTTTAGTATAAATAGTTTTCAGTCACAACAAGTTAAACTCTAATAAATATGATTAAATCAAAGTCATAAACATGTTAACCTACTAAATCTGAAAATGACCTATTTAATATGATTAAGAACAAGTTACTAGATTTATTATAGACATATTTAAAATTAACGCATTTATTAATATATTGATGACATAATTTTTTTTTTATGTCTTAAGAAGATCTTAATAATTTGATTTATTTTAAATAAATTATTTATGTTTTAAATTTTTATTAATATTTTTTGTTAGAAAATGATTTAAAAAATAGTTACATCAAGTTTTATATATATATATATATATGTGTGTGTGTGTGTGTGTGTGTGTGTGTGTGTGTGGGTTAAACATGACACAAAATACAAACTATTTAAATAACATGTTCGGGTCATATTCGGGTCAACCATTTGTTTAATGTGTCGTGTTTGAGTTTGCAAATCATGAAATGAGTAATAAACAAGTTAGGTTTGATTTACAACATTTAAGTAATATCTATTTACGACATGACTCGTTTTTGACGCGGTAACATAAATTGTCAACTTAATTTATATAGATGGTAAGGATATATGACCTTGTTGTTAGGTTATATATATGAATATGATATGTTTAATAAATGTGTTGAGTTTGAATTTATATGTCTAACATAATAATAAATAGGTCGAATTTGAAATTGAAATATATGAGTAATACTTGTTTATAACACTCTTCATTTATGACATAGTGATATGAACTATCATTCCTATTAATTTTTGGTTAACTAATGGGGTAAGTCTTGTAAAACTAATGGTAATGTCTATCAAAGAGTACTAGATGGTATTTTAGTAGACAAGTAGCATCAAGTTATTAGCATTCCATAAAAAGAGTATGTTCGCTTTTGAACAACCCAAATTTGTCGCCTCATAGTACAATTATTACCTAACTTAAGATTGTTTCCCAACCCTTTCTCGTGTGTCATTGCTAGGTGATTTGTTTATTTTCGATAGTAGCTTCATCGGTTCTTGGTACATAACACTCCAACATAAACAATATGCCATACATGGCCCAAGAACATGACTTAAGGTTATTTGTTTAGCTTTAAGGGGTTGTTTGGTATGTAGAATGGGATAAGATTATTCTTATAGGATAGGATAGGATGACATTAGATTGAATAGAGAGATGATAGGATAGAATGTGAATAAGATAGAATAACATAGGATAAAACAAAACCACAAGTTTAGTAGGTATTGCTTTATCCTACAGTAGTGAGATAAGTTGTGGGCTCAAGATTAATTTTAATTCCATCCTTCTACAGTCAAACATGAGAATAGAATAGTTTTTAAGGACTTAATAGTAACACGATTTGTTATGAGATTTACTTAAAAATTGAAGCCATTGAAGCTACATTAAAGCATGAATATATAATCACTTTAATAACACTCACTACAAGAAAAGTAGGTAATTTGACAAATTATTTTTGACGGACAAACTAGCTGCTATAAAATTTTTTTTTAGTGACAAGTTTCCTCTTGTAATATCCCACATTGATCCGACTCTAAGAAAATTTTTAGGCTAAATGTACATTCGAGGATATTTCATTGTGTCAAGCGCTTTTGGGAGACTCAGGTTCAAGTCTTACCAAGAACATGACCTTACACTTAGTCAGTGGTGGCTAAGGTGGGAACAATATCGGTACATAGTGGGCTCGGGTTATTACACCTCTATCATAAATAAAAAAATAAAAAAAATGTGCAATAAGTTATTAAAATATTAGTGACAATGGACAAGATGACACTAATAAAAACTTCAAATGGTTTAATACGATGTCACAAATAACTATTTTTGTGATCTGCCAAAAGTAGGTTTAAAATAAATTTTATATTCCTATTCGAGCTTCACCTTTGCTCGCGAGTACCACTGCAGCAGCTTTGTAAATCACCATCATTGAGCTGTACCTTCACCCCCGAGCAGCAATTTTGTTGATCACCACTCACTTGTGAGCAGCTAACTTCATTGAGCTTCACACTAGCACAAGCAGCAACTTCGTTGAATGGGCAGCAAGCTTCATTCTTAATTGAGCACTACAAATTTTTGGATCTTGGAAGAAATTTGTTGTGAGAAAGCTCCAGTTGTTGCAATTTTTAGTTGAAGATCGTAAGATCTTGATCAAATCTCCTAGTTTCCTTTGCACAGGCACGGTCTCAATTTGTTAAATCTTTTAGGGCTTCTTCCTCAGATAATCTTATCTTCTTCTTCCCTTTCACACATGCACATATATTTTTTTTCATATTCCCTTACAAGTGGATTAAATCTATATTGCTAGCTTCATCTCAAATTATAGAAGTTAGGTTACATTCCTTATTGTAAAAGAGGTGTTTCTTTCCTTGTTAAAGTAGAGCAAGCCACATCTTCTTGTCAAGGTCCATCTCTAATGTGATTCTGGCCTTAAAATTTGTAACTAATTGAAGTAGTATATAAATTTGTGTTGTGCTTCCAAAACTAGCAGCAATCATTTAATATAATGCTATATTCATAATCATTTAATATAATGTTATATTCATTTAGCTACATCTTTTTTTTTATGTGTTCAACTTTTCATGATTATGTCCTGGTCATGTGGTTAGAAAGAGGAAAAACCTTGTATAATGCATTAGGAAACGATTGTATTTTAGATCAAATTGGTTTTGTCTTCTTACAACTTAATTTTTAATTATATCTTATATTTGACAGGATTGAAGCAAGTGGTTTGAGCTTGTAAGTAGTTGTTTAAAGCTTCTAAGCTCATCGTGTTTTTTATAAATTCAGATGAAGTTATGATAGTTTCAAGATCTTCCCTTGGCTAAAGTTTTTTGGGTCTTTGACATGAGTAGGACCATTCCTTGTAAGATTTTAGCCATCAACCAAAAATTATTAGAGGTGGATACCAAAAGTTCGGTGCAAAATCAATCATATTTATCTCTCAAGTGGGATGGTAGAAGGAATTTCAAAATAATGTTTAGCTGTAAGTATCGCTATATGTGATGATCATAGTAGATTCAGACAAAGTAGTAGATCCAGTTCTAATGTTTGATGTCTCAATTGCTTAGATTGCAACTCTTGATGATGTTAAGCTGTGGGATCTTTGCAAGTTGAGGAACTTCAAGCCCTTTGCTCCAACTAACTAAGGTATAATTTTTGTTTTCTTTTTCTAAATTTCATGATGTTCTAAATTTTATTTTCTTTCTATTCTTTGCTTTTTAAAGCATATGTTTCTAGAAATGAATACAAACAATTTGGCTTCAATTATTCTTATGACTTGAAGGTTGTTATCAAAAGAAGGAGACTATCATATCTTAAAACATAATCATTATGTTTGAATTTAGCTCAAGTTGAACTGCTTTTTATTGATTTGCCTTAGAAAATCTAGAAACCCCCATCTAAGGAAGACTAGATGAAACTCCTTTTACTGATATGCAGTTACAAACTTTTAATGTACTCTATGGCTAAGCTTTTTAAACTAGAAATTTAGTTCAATGCTTAAACTATTTGTGCAGACATTTCTTGTCAAGGAAAAATGCTTGATTAGAAATCTAAAGGAATTTGAAATGATTAGTTTAGATTCCATGTTGATGAGTTGAAGTGTAGAGTAGACTTTTCTTGTTGAATCTACTATCTACAAGTTAATTACACATAATTCCAATGTTCTATGTTCTAGTGCATTTCTAAGTATTTTCAAACTTACTACATTCTATCATTTTGATCACTTGCTAAAAAAATTTAGATTTACAAAACAAAACTAACTGATAGAATGTGATGATGATAATGGATTCACATGCTGACAAGTTTATGATTCTGAATTTGAGTTATGAACCTTAGAAATGAGAAACATATACTTGTTGCTTCTAAATAGGTCGAACAAATTTGGCAAAATGTCTGATGCTTCATCCTAATTTGTTGAAAATTGTATAGTTGTTGCTCATTTCGTTGAAATATATACATAATAATATATTGACTTAAAAGAAAGGGAACAATTAAACATTCTATAAATATTAGCATATTAGCTGCTACCCATGACTTTTTTGAAACAAATAAACAAGGAGAGGGTGGTTTGGCCTTGTTTACAAGGTAATACTTGGTTACACTCACTTTATATACTTTATGAAAGATTTTTGGCCCTTCCTATTAAGAATGTTTTGGATATCTTAGCATCTCTTGGCTTTTGGACGCTAATTTACTTATTGGAATGTTACGATATTCACGAACGCAGAAGAATATTTAGGAATTTATTGTTAGAATTATATCTAAGTATGGATTGTGGCCCTATTTGCTTTTTATCCTATAGAAATTTGTTTTTCATTTCTACTAGATGTTGACGAATATTTATCGAACAACTTTAATCTTGTGTATTAATTTTAATTGATTTTCTCTTCAAGCCAAACCAAATACTATTTGCAACTGGGAATAGGATAACAATGCATATATTTCAGTGGGAAGCATACTCTTTCCACTTATTTAAATATTTATGTATATGATTGTGTTGAGTCTCTTCATGAATACTTGTAGCAGGAGAGGTGGTATAATACCCTAATTATTTTGTATATATGTATGTGTATACGATAGGCACATGTATAATATTTGTGCCTATGAATGTGACATTTTATTAATCGGTGCATATATATATATATTTGACATACTATCTTGACTTGATGTAAAAATATACAATTATTTGATTAAATTAATTAATTGGTGTAGGAGTATGTATATATGCACTAATGTATATATATATATATAT
>JAJIYU010009773.1:0-16710 GCA_030144865.1 Tinospora cordifolia | reverse complement strand
ATTTTTCTTTACCTTTAAATGCCTTGATTTTATTAAATGTGAAATGGTACTATTGAATTTATTCTAAGGCATGTGGTATTGAAAAATAGAAAGTCAAGTGTGTGTCACTTGCAAAGTAACACCGGCCCGACCTGCCAATTGGTTAAGTCCATCGTCAAAAGGAACGATGGTTATGTCCAACTCTCAAATTAAAGAACGTAGGGGTTGGGGTGTTACAATATATCTAATAACACGTTTTGATACCAGCTTTGGTATCAAAGGAATCATCTTTTTCCCAATGAGCTACAACCTTAGCTTTGATACCAGCTTTGTAACATCCCAGTCCCTAGTCCACGCACCCCTCGGGCCCCACGCAGAGATGTGCGCCTATCTGATAGGAGAAGTTGCAAGGCAGTTGTCTGGCGAGAGCTAGAGTGCTATTAAATTCGTCTACATTCTATCTTTCTTTCAAAATTTCCTTTTCAGTTCATTTTTCAAGAAATGATAAAATCTGCGATGACCCACATTTTTGACATCGGATTGACAGATCCGACATTTATGACTCTATGTATTTTCTAAAATTTTAATGAGAAAATACAAGATTTTTTCTAATTTTTCTGAATTTCGAATTAATTATTAAAGAAAATAAAAAAATCGAGAAAATGTAATTTTAAGGAGAAAACACATGGAAATATTAGGAATATGTGTTTTCTTGAGGAAAATAATTTATAAGATTAATTTATGAATTTTTGGAGCAATTATCGGATTTTTAGAATGATAAATGTAATTTTTGGGTGAAAAATATGATATTTGGGGAAATTATTCAATTTTTGGAGAAAATAATTAAATAAATGATGAAATAGTGTATAACATTGGCATTTTGATGGAAAACGATGAATTAGATAATTTTTAATAATTTAGAAAAAAATGCAAAATTTAGTATATAATACATATATATAGTATATGTATGTGTAATAAAGAAAAGGGAAAACAAAAAAAAAAGAAAAAGAAAACCGGGTCGGACCGGCGCACGGACCGAACGCAGTCGGGCCCCAGGCCCAACCCGAGCATGAGACTGTGTGCGTGCAGATGGCCCGCGCGACCTTGCGAGCCCACCATGGGCCGACCCATGCCCTGGCCAGCCCATGCGACCCAAATGAGCAGCCCCCTTGGCTTTTTGTCCGTTTATGATTTTTGACCGAATTTTTGATGGATTTTTAGTATTTTTGGTCATTTTTTAGCACAAAAACCATAGGAACGCATGGTTTATGATCCATGGTTTTGGCCATCACTTCATAGCCTCCATGTGGCCAATCTCGACTGCCAACTGGGCATCCAGCATGTGATGTTAAGTGTCACCTAGAAGCCACATGTCATCCACACCTTTGCCAAGCAAGCACCCCAATGCAACAAAAAGGCATTCTTTGAGCTCAAACCCAGAAATTTCAAATTCTGTAGCAAACTTTTCTAGCTGAGATCTTCTTCAATTCTCAACCAAATCCTGCAAACTATAGCTTGATTTGAAGCTTGTACCATCACCTACAAAGTCCCACAAGTAGTTTGCCCAGTTTTGGAGCTGTCTGAAGCAGAAATCATCAAGAAGAGGGCTGTCCACACTATTTAAACTCAAAAAACTAGGAAGTGTGTGCTGGAACTATCTTTGGAGCCTTGGACCTTGGCCATTTCTAGTTCTTTTTTGAAGGTAAATTGGTTCACTCCCCTCATTTTCGTATGTACTTTGATCTCCAAGAGTTAGAGAATGAAAAATAGGGACTTATTCATGATTTTAGAACCCTTGAAGTTGATTACTTACTCACTGTCACAACTGTGTAACAGAAACAGTTGGAGCAACCTTGGAAAAGTTCATTCTTGAACCACTCTAGGCATATCCCTAAGGTAAAAATCCATCATTCTACTCCTTATTATAAGTATTCAAGTGTCAAAGTGGTAGAAACCAGAAATTGGAACGTTCAATATGCTTTATAAGTCACTGTCGCTAACTGTTAGACATACTGTTGCAATAGTGCCGACAGAAACAGTTGGATACCAGAATAAGAGCTATATTCGGGACACCTAAAGGCACCCTTTCAAGCTGGAACCAGAGGCATTGTAGACCCCATAGTAGAAGTTCCAGAAAGGTATAAAGACTTGACCTTGAACTCTTGTGGATGTGTTTTGTTATACTTGCAAATAAGCCATGATTGTAGGGTGCTTGAATAGATTTCTTGAGTTTTTTTTTTAATGTAGTAAAATATTGATGGAATGATGGACATGTTTTTGAGGTTGCACGTTACTAATTCGAAGTGTTTGTGATAAATGGATGTGTTATGACTTGTAAACTGTAAGTAAACATAAGAAACAACCCATAGAATTGTGATTTAATGAGGGAATAGAACACTAGAAAGATAGTGGAATCTGTGAACCTAGAAATTTCTTGCAATCTGGCTGAAATTAATCTGGCTGAAATTTCTAAAATAAAATTGACTAACCAAACCGTGATAGATTGAGCTGAAATTTGGTGGAGAGACCCTTAAATATGTCTAGAAGTTGCCTACAAAATTTCAGGAGATCCTGATGTGTGTAGCTAGGTTAACTAAGGCAAAAAGTCACTGCCTATCACAGGGGATACAGAATCTGTACAGTTTCTATTATCATGCTTAGAAACCTTAGTAAATGAGGTCCAAAAATTGTAATTTAAAATTTTGGGAAAACTTTAGGAGGTCTAAAACAGTTATGAAAATTTTGGCGGCAATCGGATTGCCGCCAGAAAAATCAGGAAAATGGTTGCGCAGATAGGGCCATAGGCTAAGGTTTGTGCCTAAGTAATGGGAATTGCGAATGATTGACCCCTTTTGGCCCAATTGACTCCATGAATACCAGAATTGACCCTGTGTGACTCTGTTGACCAGCTAGGTCATCAAATGATGAGTTGACTAGGGTTGACCAAGATTGACCGAGATCAATCAAATGGACTTAGTAACTAAGGCAAGGTGAACGAACGTATGTGAACTATTCTTGACTAGGTCAAGTAATTGATTAACCAATGATGTAGAATTAGAGTAGGTCAAGTTCCATGTTTATGTTAAGAAGTTGTGTCGATTTCCCAGGACCGAGTGCTAGCGTGACGTGAGCGGTCGCGAGAAGAGCGTCGAGAGCAGAACATCCCTGTGAATAGTGTTTTCTAACTCATTTCTTAGAGCTTGTTAATCTGTGCATTATGAAAATGGATTACATATTGTGATAAATTTGCATTCTTTTAAATGGGTTTTAAATGAAAAGTGTACCAAGTCTCGAGGTCCGAGAGTACAGGGTTAGGGTGAGTTGTGTCAATCTCTCACACGACCCCAAGAGGTGACCACCTAGCACAGAGTGCCCGCCAGGGGGTTCTGTGGGCCTACAATGATGGCAACGACAATAGGACCTAATCAGGCCGTCACTATAAGGAAACGACAATAAGTCCTGGTTGGTCATCACGATGATGGCAATGGCAATAAAACCTAATCGAAGTTGACACGATGCGCCTAACTATCTGCAATCAGCTCGAGTGATTTTTAATTGCCTCGGAGAGCTTGCGAGCCTCGGCGAATGTTTTTCATTATTTAACTGTTTCTAAATGAAGTTGCATGACTGCATTATGGATTACTGTTGCATTCACTTGCATAATGTTATTGCTCATGCATTCATGGCACATGTTTTAATTGCGGAATACTTGTTTTAAGTTTGAATTAAACTACATTACTCACTGAGCCGTCGTGGACAATTAAGTTCACTACTCTAACTTTTCAGGTTCTTCAGCAGCGGATAAGGGCAAGGGAGTAGTTATCGCGTAGGGTTATACTCTCTTATTCTTATTGGTAGGTTTTCTTCGTATTTCTTTTGTTTGTATTTTGAGAGGGTTAGAACCATGTTAGGAGTGATGAAAGCCTGTATATAATGGATAGTCACTCCCGTTGCTACACATGTTATAATGACCCATTTTGGAATTATCAAGTTCTTATTGGTGTTCGTGTATTAAATTTCTTCTGCAATCCTTATGATTACTCTGAAAATATGTGATGTGGTGTTGTATGTTGAGGCTTAATAGTGCCTTGGCAAGCTCGGCTTGTGGGCAGGTTTATTGGGACACTGTGCCGGTCGGTTCGTCTTTCATCCTAGGGAAGGGGTCCCGACAAAATCAATTTAAACAGACATGAATTTTTCCTTTTTTGAAATAAAACTTCTATGTAAACAAAATGGATTAATGAAATTACAAATGAAATGAGAACCTTCAAGTATACATATAAACAATTTAAAGATCTCTAAAATAAATCCAAAACATTTAATCACATATAAAATGTTTAGTCCAAAGAAAGGGCACATGCCTTATTTCAAATTAAATTGCAAAAAGGATAAGATATACAAAAAGGTATTTAACAAAATAATCAAGCCTTCCTTAGTATCAGTCAACTCGTGCAACATCATATGTCATCTAAAAAAGGAAAGTGGGGTGAGCTCAAGAGCCCAGTGGATCATACAGCGCATCACTAGCATTATTCAGACCAAAATACAAACATGCAAATACTTTCATTACATTACAACATTTCAAACACTTTATTATTTTTTGTTGCAATTAAGATCGAAAGGTTTGTGGCGTCGATGTCCCCCTTGTGGTCCAAGAGCGAATTCAGAGGTAACGCCCAAAGGTCGGTTACCTTTCGAGACCCTGACGGGGGCGTGAGATCCGAAGTGACACCCAGCCCCACAACCAGTCTAGCTGAGGACACCCACAATGACACCCTAAGGCCAGTCATCAGCTTGATACATGGTTTAAGTCTTAATTTAATCTTATTTAGTTTCACAATCGCATCGTAAAACATTATATTATAAATAATATTTCCAACACATATACATCAATTATACTAGACATCCATGTAGTTTAAAGCAAATAAATTATGCCTTATTAACTAACATATGACCATAACAAGTAACTAAACATTCATCATGAAATTTCAACATTCAATTTAAGTAGTCCAACCATTTTATTTATTCAAGCAATCCTAGCATGCTTCTAGGTTCTCCTCTAAGTAAATAAACATCATGTTTGGTATTTAAAAATCTAAATAATATTAGGGAGTACAGTAATCACATCCACCTTAATTTTTCTTAGATCCCTTGCGCCTCTGTGATGACCTAATCAGGACTTATTACCATTACCATCATTCGTGGGCCTACAGAACCCCCCTCAAGGCACTCTGTGTTAAGTGGTCACTCAAAGGTATTGTCTCCTCCCCTAGGGGTTTTAACACACCTCCACAGAGATTTAAACTCAAGACCTTGGGGGTTAAGTACTTAATTCATTCCTCATCCACTACCATTGAGCCAATTAACATTGTCGGGATCCCTTCCTTAGGGAGAAGGACGAACCGACTGTCATTGTGTTCTGACAAACTCATTGTAATACCTCATAATTTTGTCCACAAGAAGAGAAGATATTAATGAAATAAAATTCATTGAGAAAGAAATTCTAAAATGATTGGAGGAAAATAAAATATTGGGATTACCTAATATTTGATTTAAGGTTAATCAATTTATCAAATATTATTTGTATAAGAATTATTTTGTAATTATACAAATAATAGAACAATTATTGAATTAATTATCAAAACATAAGGTAAGTAGAGCAAATTATACACACATATAATTCTACTTTTCTGAAAAATAAAAATATGAAATATACATATATAAATGAAATATGAAATAAATAAAAATACATGAAAATAGAAAATATAGATTATTTAATTATTGACATTAAATATATTAAAGAAATAAAAAATATCTAATAAATGTAATATTAAATAATTAAAAAGGGAAAATATTAGTAAGTCCCTAAAATAGCATGATTTGAGTAAAAATCAATGTTTACACAAATTAAAAAGTGAAATTGGGTTGATAATTAGCAATTTTCGGATAAAAGAAACCTTAGAAAGTGATTTTGTAAATAGAAACGCATCCAACGGCTGTTGATTGTTAATCTGAATCCAATCTTGCGATCCAACGGCCATAAGACAAACCGCACCAATGCCCGAGCACACGGGATCACGAAAATCGGACGAATAGAGTCAATCGAGGATGATTGGACGACCAAAACGAGTTTCGTTAATCGTGATATGCGTGTCACGAGGACGATTGGAGGGTTCGGATTGATTCGTTATCGGTTGATCGCAAATGACACTGAGCTCAAGGTTGATCAACGGTCCACATCGAGTTCGTTAATCTCGATCACGAACGGTGCTGCGCTTGAGACTCATCCAACGGTCCACGATTGAGGCGCCTTGATAAATGCCGCGATCGAGGATATCGAACGATCAGGACCCCAGACGATGATCGCCATCTGATGCTGCGATCGAGGATTATCAATGTGCCATATTAAATGCTCTGAAATCAAATCGAGAAATTAACGAAAAATCCAAAATAATCCGAAAAATTAGTTCCTAAATTCCCAAAAATTTCTAAAAAATTACTTACTAATCTCCTATGCTTGGGGGGCAAGAAATTTTGAAGAATTGGCAAGTTTTCCACAAGATGACACCCCAAACTTGCCATTCTCCACTCTTTTGAACTTTATATAAACACCCCCCATGCTCACAATTCATCTCATCCTAAGAAACAAGAGTTGAATTGTTATCTTGTTCTCTAAACCCTCTTCTTGGCTCCCCTTTTTACTTTCTTTTCTCTCTTGTGTGTGAGAAGTTCACTGGTTTGGGAATTGGTTTTGGGTGATTTTTTTGGTGTTTGAGCTTTGGGAACCATTGCTTCAACTTTGGGGAGAAAGCAACACAAGGTGAAAGTGATTTCTTAAACACCCCTTTTTCTTATTCAAAGTTCTAGCATGTTTATTGTGTGTATGTTTTTAAAATCAAAAGATTTTCAATTCTAGCATTCTAAAATATTTTTTGGTTTTAGATTTGATTTATATTTGAATTTATGCATGCATATTAATCACGTCATGACTAGTATCATGTTTAGGTTTTATTTCAATATGTGATGCATGATTTTGAGTGCTCCATGATTGAATTTTCAGTTTGATTATTTGCTGAATTTATTTATTTTAGTCTCATGTTCTGAAATTTATTTTATGATTCAAGATGATGTGATTTAACAAAGATGATGGTGATAATAACCATTTACCATCATAGCACACATGTGGGTTGCTATGGATATTTTTTTCTTATGGTATGCCCATATGGTTTTTTAGACCTAAGTGCTTGGTTGGTGGATAAGCTCCCTTGAAGTCCAAAAGTCTAATGGAATTGGCTATGTGATGCCACATTTCACTCTAAGGAGGTACTTAGTGAAGAACATCAAGGGTTGAGAAACTCTTTTGGTCTAAATTACAACTTTAAACAATTGGTTGTTTGAAACGCCTAATGTATGAAAGTATTTGAATTATGGATGTGCTATTGTTTTGAGTTCGAAAAATGGTTGTTTGATAAAGATCCACTGAGTTATGTGTTCACCCCTCCTTCTCTTATTTTTCAGGAAATTAAATTATGAAGGCTATGGAAATTAGATAGTTTTGTTTTAGCAAGTCTCCATTCTCTTGAAAGTTTCCTTTTAATGTAAGGGCATGTTGCCCAATTTTGATTAAGACTTCCGCTGAAAGTTAGTATTTTATTTTGAGATTATGAGTCTCTTTGATCAACAATGTACTAGTTTATATTACAAAGTTATGTACTTTTTTTTATTAATAAAGAAGTTGAATTTTTCTTGACCTTTACTTGCCTTGATTTTATTAAATGTGAATTTGTACTATTGAATTTATTCTAAGGCATGAGGTATTGAAAAATAGAAAGTCAAGTGCGTGTCACTTGTAAAGTAACATCGGCCTGACCCGCCAAATGGTTAAGTCCACTGTCAAAGAATGATGCTTATGTCTAATGCTCAAAGAATGCGGGGGTTGGGGTGTTACACTCATTCCCAAACTAAGCTTGCCCCAAACATCGTTAAGCCTCTTCATAACACCATATATAACACTATTAGAGTAATCATAATAAATGCGAAGCAACTAGAACAAATAATTAGAGTAAAATTTTTTTTATTTAACAAAAGTTAATGATATATAAAGTGTCCTAAATGTAGCAGTAGCGAAATCCCTAAGTTAAAATACCTACAATATTTTTCTCACTCCCTATACATTATACTAACTCTCAAAACAGTAAACCACATGAGGAGACCTACTGAAGTAAACGCGATGTGCTCTACACGATGACCACTTTCTTCCCCTTATCCACAGAAGAAAAACCTAGAGTAGTGAGCCAATTTGTCCACAACAGCTCAGTGAGTAATGCAACTTAATCTATAACTTAGAGCAAGAATTCTAGAAAAATAATGTCATGTATGAATGCATAATAATAATAATAATAATAATAATAATAATGCGAATGAGTGCAATATTTAATGAATACTAAATCCACAATATAGTCGTGTACCTTCCATTTTGAAAACAATTTTAATGTCGAAAACACATAAATCCACTCGAGCGAGAGAAACCCGACGGTTAGGCGTATAGGTGACGACCCCAACCTGGGCTCTCAGGGTACTCTATGCTAGGTGGTCACACAATGATCTAGGGGAGCCCAATTGATAGACTTGGCCCGACCGCACCTCTTGGTACGACAAACACTCATCCTCAATGCTCTACCACATCCAATACCCTAACCCGCACTCAAACTTCAATAGTCGGTGCACATTTTCATTTAAATTACATTTAAAGTTTGCAAATTCATTTCAATATGTAAGAACATTTCATTTATGAGAGAATAACAAGTTAAGTGATAAATTAGATGTAACACCCCAATTTTCGACCGTACTTTCATTCACGTGTGGATCGTCATCCGTAAAAAATCGAGATGCTACTTGAAAATTTTGTTCTGTCAAAATCTTTTCTTCCAAATCAAATTCATAAACTTTAGTTCTCAAGTCAATTTCTGCGAAGATATTCTGTGCAAGATAGAAAATCACAAAAAACTTTTTTTTTTCGAATGTATCATAAGCAGTGCAACGGAATAGTTTTAAAACTATTCATTTAAACCAAAATCGCTAAACAAGTAAAGCCATTTAAAGATAAAACAATCGAAGTTAAACCAATGTAAACACATTAAAACAATCCAATATAATACATAAAACATAACCGCCCAATCACCTATCCCTAACAACCTCCCCATGAGGTGTCCAACCTGGGTGCGAGTCTTTTGATGTAAGACACCGTATTCTAAGCCCAAGTACACCTGAACAACAGAATGGGAGTGAGCTCGAAAGCTCAGTGGATGGATCCTATACATCACATGCATTATACAGACCCAATCCAAAACATTACAAGCGCTTTCACACATTAGGCGTTTAAACATTCAATTAGTTTTGGTTGAAGTCTAAGACCGGAAGAGGGTTGAGATACATCTCGGTATTCCCTGTGATCCAATCAAATCTCAGAGGGTTCCAGTAACCATCTAAAATCAAATCGATACTCACATCACAGTCTAAGAGAGCGTATTTATCGTGACGTCGTACCATCTCCCAAAGACATCGAGCTATCATAGTCAGCTTTGGGTTGAAATACCTACGATCTGCCTTGTAGCTCGACAATCTCAAGTGGTGGCATATAGGAGATGCCACCTCAATCCGCTTTAGGCTCGTCAATCGTACCGGTACATGGATTCTTAATAAACCATCGTCTTATTTTAGTTTTACAAACAAATCCAAACATATCAGACATCATATAATACACGAGAGAATATAATTCAAATTATGTTTGCAAGTCAACATGATAATGTGCATAAATGATCAATGGCGTTTAAATGCATGTCTTCCTATTCATGCATGTTATAATTAAGTACATCTAAGTGCAAATTGTTATATTCATCATGGCATGAGATGATTATGCATGAGTCAAAATAAATCATCATAAGTCACACATCATTCACATAGAACAAACAATTTCAATCAATTTTCTACTAAAATTCTAATAACCTAGAACTATTCACACAAATGCTTTGAATCTTAAATCCATATAATACAGATGAGCAAAGAAGTCACACCCACCTGGTTTTGTCGATCTTCAGGGCTCCTTGCTTTCCGTCGAGACGTTAGGTACTCCAAAATGATGATATCTGAGATTCAATGATAGATAATGTTTCTCTAAGTCCCTAATTCATGTTTAATCTTATTCAAGTTATTCTTAGACTTAAATAATCTCTAAAATAATTTATATAATCTCGAAATCAATTTCACCCAATTTTGGATTATTTCTCAATTTGAATTTAAAACTTTACTAATTTATTTACAAGTCTTTTCGTAAAATTAGATTTCTAATAACTTAATCTTTGTAATTTAAATAATTCATTAATATCACAATAATTTAATTACGAACAAAATAAGATTTCTAGACGTTCTAAGTTTAGTTTCAAAGTTTAATATTTTAGTATTTTCTTATAAAACATTCTTAATTCAAGAAGTTTATTATTTTTTTCCATATTTTCAACAACTTGAATTGTTAAATTTCAACTTCTAATATTAAATAAAACTATTAATGTGTTGAAAAACTATTTTCTGATTCTAATTTAGAAGATTAGTTAATTTAGTTCTATTAACTCAATTAATCCTCATGTTCGATAATTTACAATTAATCAAATATTAACTTTATTTGATTTGAATTATTAACTAAATATTCTAAATAAATTTTCACAATTGATTTATTAAATTTCTATTTAAGTAATTTTTTTTCTTATTTTCTATTTACATTTTATAATTAACTAAAATAAATTTTATACTATTTACAATTAAAAATCACAATTTTTTTTACCTCGCATCGTCTTCATCGCACGATCGACGTCCAACGAGGAACCCACACCGCACATCCATTGTTACAGCCTGGTTCTTCATCCAACAACCACAGCACCTGGCAATTAACACAAAACCCCAGCTCATCCACAAACCAAAAATTTAGAGACCAAAGGAATCCGATCATAGCTTCTTCTATCTTCGTCGAATGCACCACCGAAATCCAAACCCCTCTTTCCGTCGTTCTTCATTTCCCAACAACATTGATCACCTTCAACGACGCCAAAAATAATCCAACTTATTCCCAATTCTTGGTCATCTTTGTCAAATCACATTCAAGCTAAAAAAAAACCCATACTGAGTTTGTTCCAAATCACCAAATTCACAATGACCGAACCAAAAATCAAATCCAAATTTTCATCACTCTGTTTCATTTTCCTTTTGTGAAATTCAATCAATAGCCCAAGAAACCAGAACACACACAAAAATCAGACTTTACAGTTTGTTCTTCACGGTTTTGTGCTCAAAATTCTCTGCTTACAATTCCCCACACGGCTACTCAACAATCAAAATCATCATCCTCTGATTTTCTTGCTATTCATCATTCCAAAAACATCCATTTTCCTTTCCCTCTGTTTGTGACTCCCGGTCAACAGCACAACAACCAAAAATTTTGGGTTTTCGCTCTTCATCTTCGTCGCTCACAACATCAATCCTCTGTTTCATGCCCTAAAACCCAAAATCTCCAAATCACAAACGAAAAAATCATG
Source organism: Tinospora cordifolia (assembly GCA_030144865.1). Classification (NCBI taxonomy): domain Eukaryota; kingdom Viridiplantae; phylum Streptophyta; class Magnoliopsida; order Ranunculales; family Menispermaceae; genus Tinospora; species Tinospora cordifolia. The sequence goes on along the minus strand of JAJIYU010009773.1, from coordinate 5,146 downwards.
GTCCGAGAACCATATTATCAAGCATCCATGCTCATATCTGTTTCAACGACTGAAAGAACCATAATTTTGAAATAAAACAATCATGCTCCTATTTTCTGTTTTTCAAATGCATCAGCAATGCACATCAACACGCTGCTGGTTCTTCATCGTGTCCTGTTCGTCCCTCACAAATCAAAAACACCACTACAACTAGCACACTACTGGTTTCCTTCCTCTAATTTTCCAATCATCTTTCGTGCATGTCTTCATCTTCGTCTGAGCAGCAGCAGCTTCTTCTCTAGTTCCATCTGTTCGTGCAACGACACTTCAGAGCAGCAATGGCAGCAACAGAGCATGATTTGCTCTGTTTCCTTTCGTCCCTCTGTTGTTCCTCTGTTCTTCATTCTTCTCCTTCCCACTCGAATCACACACTGCAATTGACAGCAACCGTGGCTTGAGCAATTTCTAGTTCAGTCTTCTTCTTCACTAACAGACCAGTTGCTATTTGTTCTTCAATCTTCTTCTGTTTTCCAGATAACTCGAGACCCTGCCCATTTGGCTTTCTTCTTCTGCAAGCTCACCGCCAAAACCAGAAAATTCTGGTTTGGCGCCGAAATTTTTCTCTTTTTTTTTATTATCCAATATGTGATCACTTACTATTTTTTTTGTAAACAATATTAAATTTTAACCCTTTGGTATCAAATTTTTAATTTTATCTTTTTTTTTTACGGTAACGCGTAAACACGAGGTTAATTTGATTTATTTCCATTTTCGACTCACTCGTGTCGTCGCGTTCGCGCGAGTAAGCTATGAACTAAATTATTATTATTTTTATTATGCTCACTCACAACATGACACGATTATGAAGTTACGGGGTGTTATAACCTACCTCCCTTAAATAAAATTTCATCCTCGAAATTTGGGTCAAGTTAATGAAGGTCGTCAAGCGGCTCGTTCGTCCAATGATCCATTACGCTTTCGCTGCTCTACTTTAATCTTACATCGAGAATCCTTCTATATTCCACTAGATCGTATTTTGCAGATTTTATGAATATAATTAGCATATTTATCCACCCACATTAGATTCCTCGTTTTGCAATGCCACCAGATGTGATTTTATTTCTTCTCTGACTCATTCTTTACGGAATAGTTAAAATTTCCTCAGGTCTTTCACATAACCCAACTAAACAGTACTAATAACCACCGTCTTTCTTGAGATATCCAGCCTTCAACTATCATTGATTATCTTAGAATAATGCATGTCCTATTTATCGGTATGAAGATTTGTAAACATGGTCTTCTCCCTGAATTGACGCCTAAGAAGGGCGATCAGTCCACCACCCTTGTCGTAATTTAGTATAAGGCCATAATATTCTAATCCGGATATCATATGTGACATCTCTATAAAAGAATTTGAAACTTAGCAATAGTTCGGTGTATGCTCTTGCCTGAGATGAACTTGAGCTGTTCAAACATTTTCATTTTTCCTTCTTCACGAAGTCTCACAGTTTGTGTGGTGAATGACTGTAGCTTTTAAAATCAGACTCTATAACAGGTAGTTCAAACGGTACTTATCAAATTATACTATTCTATCACTTCAACCTTAGGCAATTGTGTTCTTACATATGCCCTATACCAAGAGATCAATGGCTATTATCTAGAATTTACCACCACAGTAATAGAGAGTAACTTATACTGGTCAGGAATACCGTGTGAAACATCTATTTCCAGAGTTGTGGTTGAAACCTCGAAGGTTCAGGCATTAGAAGAAGATTGTTCGACTATCAACAAAGAATTTAAGCCACCAAGTGCAGCATTAATCTTTAGGAGAATATTTGTTAAGTATTGATCATTAACCCTTATTAGCGCAATACATTGAGTCACATTATCAACATCAACTAAACATTCCTTCATCCACCGACCATATATAGTAGATGTTTTCCTCTCTGGCATAAGACAAAAAAGAATTGAGATGTTCCAGGAAGTTTGGTTTGTATCTGTTCAAACATCTACTCCACTCAGACAGAGGAAGAAATTATCCTAGCTTGATGACTTACTTCGAATATATCAAATGGTTAACTTACAAAAAATTTCCTTCTACTCTCCACATTTGATAAGATCTTGAACAAGACTACGTACGTTACTACAAATGGAAAATGCACAATGTCAATTGCTCTATCTTGTTGATTGCACTTACTTAATCACACCTATGGTATCACTGTTAGCTACAGGGTTTCCACCACTTATTCTGAGGGTGATCTCAATATCACTCTCTCAAAGATTTCAGCTATCACTTCTCTGTTCTAGCTTGTTTCTACCTCGCCCAAGCACGTTTAACTGTGGAGTTCTGATGGGATCGGGTGCATTAGTGTTGGTATGATCGCACCCATTAATTCTTTATTCTAATTTATCAATAAACTACTAACACCATCTACTTTCCTTGGTCGGTCCTATCGAGATTATTGCTCTGTTACTGATGTTGTTTCTTTTCAGGTCTCTAGCAATCTGCTTTAACGGTGTACTCTTATGCTTGACTTTTATGCTTGTTCTCGTTCTAAGTCATTCTCACTCATAATATGTCGCTAATGTCATTCTTCTAGGTCCACTTACTCCCATAGCCTTCAGATGCTAATTCGTTTCAATGGGCCACCTTTCTATTGAAAAGTGATCAGTCACGCCTTAAAATGTACGTAGTTTTCAATTTCTAGAATTCATTAAGCAATTCCCACCGTTCCTTGTTATAAATGACTGATCTAGTTTCTGGCATCGTATCTGTAAGCTTATCTATCTGATGAATTCGGGATTGTAGCTGCATCTAAGGCGCTAATTGCGCTAATGATTGTACTGGTGTCAGAGTAGACGTCGACAGCTGTGGTAACGCCAATGACCGTAGGATTTACATTACTTGTTCCACAAATCCTGGAAAATTTTCCTATTTTACTTTCTAAGGAATCTCTGTTGTCAATTCCCAGATTACTAAAGTCTCTCGGGTCATTGCCACCCTCAACGTGCTCTCACCTCCCAGTACAGGTTCATCTCTCACCTCCGGATATGAACTACCAGTCAAGAATTTAACTCGGCAATTCATGATCTATTCCTGTTTAGTTAAAGAATAACATTTATTTTATATGTATACATCTATATATAGTTATCTTCTGGTATCGTGGCCAATCTTCTTGACCACAACTTCCTATACACCTATGTCATCTCACTTTTCTCGTGCTAGGGTGACTCTAGGTGCATAGTCTCTAAGTTCTCGATTTGTCTCAGTTGTCTAAAAGTTTATGCTTCTAAGTCGACAGCATTTCGTCTGTTCTGGGTACAGCAATTTGGGTTATAATACTTAACTAATCAACTGCATATATAGATCAAAAAAACATTCCACAACCACACAACAATACACGCCAACATAATGCAATTCTGGAGCTTCTGTCTTTGCTTCCAGGTCCGCGTGCCCCATCCCACACTCGCCCTTCCACACAGACTTCCGCCCAGAATTACATTACACCCAAACAATGGCGCAAGTGTCTCGATATCCCCAACTACACTATCCCACCATTCTTAACTAGGCCCTTGACTAAAAATACTGCGATAGTGCAACCACAGACGTTTCTAAGGCTGACGCAAGACCCACCATACTGTATTACCCCATCTAAAATACAGTGCATACGAGTCCAACCAAAGAAATCGATCACTCACCAAGCATGGTCTGTCATTCTTCGAATTCAGGATTCCTCCGTACCTCTAAATCCCTATGCATCCCATCCTACATAGAGACCAGAGATACAGGCTCCTCCAAAACTTGGGTCCTGACCAAACAAGTGTGCGTTCAAACATGTTATCAGTCTCTAACCTATGTCCTAAAAGCTTTTAATTTATTTATGATCCACTGTGCTCCTGGGATAACACCCGGTCTCTACCTAAACCTATGGTCATGGTGTTCAACTCCATTGCATTACTTGTAATGCCATAGTTCCCAAATTAGACTCGTTCCCGAATAGGATTCGACGTTCAAGGACTTCTTCCTGAAGTTGGGATCAAACCATTAGGAATAGTGCACCTTCTAAGACTGGCACCAACCCTCAAGAACAACTCTATAAGGCCCACCCATCAGGGCACTCTTTCCAAAGAAGGCACCAACCATATGAGTGTCACTATAAAGATATACTATCAGGGGTACTTTTCCAAGAAAGGCTACTAACCTTCAGGGATACCTTTTTCAAGAAGAGGTCAACTGTCAGGAACACCCTTCAGTATTCAAGTCACAACCCGGCCGGCTCAGCCCGGCACTTTGGCCACGTCAGCCCCGTCAGCTGTGACCCACAAGGTACTCTAGCATCACTTCATCCTTACCTAGATCTCTACCAGTGCTACCATTTTTCAAAATCATGTTTAAGAAATTCATTTTTCAATGAAAACAATTCTGATAAAATTCATTTTCAGTGAAAATCAAATTCACTGAAATCTTCATTTCAGTGAGAATCATATTCGATGAACTCAAATCTAGCCCAGTACATCATAATACCGAGCTCTGATACCATATTTGTAACACCCCAATTTTCGACCGAACCTTCGTTCACGTGTTACCTCACGTGTGGATTGTCGTCCGTCAAAAATCGAGATGCTACTTGAAAATTTTGTTCTGTCAAAATCTTTTCTTCCAAATTAAATTCATAAACTTTAGTTCTCAAGTCAATTTCTATGAAGATATTCTGTGCAAGATAGAAAATCAAAAAAAAAATTTTCCGAATGAATCATAAGCAATGCAACAGAATAGTTTTAAAACTATTCATTTAAACCAAAATCGCTAAACAAGTAAAGTCATTTAAAGATAAAACAATCGAAGTTAAACTAATGTAAACACATTAAAACAATCCAATACAATACATAAAACATAACCTCCTAATCACCTATCCCTGACGACCTCCCCATGAGGTGTCCAACCTGGGTGCGAGTCTTTTGACGTAAGACAACGTATTCTAAGTCCAAGTATACCTGAACAATAGAATGGGAGTGAGTTCAAAAGCTCAGTTGTAATAAACCAAATTTTTATAATGCGTACACGTCGAAAATAAATTCTTAAATATATTAAATAAATACAAAAATGTTCGAAAACATGATTTAAATATTTGTTATAATGTTTATTAAATAAATAAAATAAATCACA
>JAJIYU010009772.1:0-16740 GCA_030144865.1 Tinospora cordifolia | reverse complement strand
TTTCTATTTATTTCTTAAGTAATTCTTTAAATTTCATAATTAATTCTACTAAACCTTAATTTTCATTTAATTATCAAATTAAGGTTTTATTTGTTTAATTTTTTTCTATATTTCTAATATATTTTATTTTTCATGTGCCAACCCACAATTTGCACCCAAAATTTTCTTAAAATCTTTGAAATTAATTTACAAAATTCTGGGGTATTACAATGGTTCACTTAACAATCGAAACTTTGTGCATTTTTGAAAGATTTTTTCCTCCATCCTTTTTTGATATTATGGTTCACTTAACAATTCACTTAGGACGAGAAACTTCTTTGGGTGGACCAGTCCAATATCGGTGGATGTATCCATTTGAGAGGTAGAATATATATCACTTTAATATGTTTACCTACTTTGTTATATATGTATCTTAGTCCATTGCTCACCAAATAATTTAATGTACTAATCTTTGTGGTGTTTTAGATTCATGAAAGTGCTAAAGGGTTATGTTAAGAATCGTGCACGACTAGAGGGTTGTATAGCTGAACGATATCTTGCCAATGAGTGTACCATATTTTGTAGCAAATATATAGAGAAAGCACGTGAGGTGGGAATTCGATCGACATGCAATGAAAATGTTGAAAATGAAGATGAAAAAAATGAAATAGAATTGGAGGGCTACCCAATTCTTAGTAAAAAGAAAGTTGTGCTTCTATTTGATATGTTGGATATTGCTTACTGTTATGTTTTATTAAATAGTTTAGAAGTTCAACCTTACAAAGAGTAAGTATATTGTTCTTATAATCCATATCATAAATTATAAATATCTGAGTGTTTCGTTCAAGTTGAAGCTAACTTTACGTTGTTTATTAAAATGCACTTGAATGAACTTTGACATTCAGATAGAAGATTATTAAGGAATAGACATTTGTTGTATAAAAGACACATGGATGAATTTAATAGATGGATTCGTGATAAGGTAAACAAGCATTTTTCAACATGCATTTCTATTTATCTTAGCAAAGTAGTACTCATTATATTCTTTTTGCTATATGATCAGATTAAGGAGCTTGCTGGACATAACAATGTTTCTAGTAAGCTAATATGGCTCACACTGGGGCCTAGGGAGCAAGTATTATCGTGTCAGGGATATGTAATAAACGGTCTCCATTTTGATACAAAAGATGCACAGAAATCCCGACAAAGTAGTGGTGTTTCAGTTGAAGCAATAACTCTTTGTAGGTCTAGTGAAAAGATGAATCACAAGAATCTGGGAAGGTCACTTATTATGAAGTCTTAAGAGATATCATAATTATTGATTACCATACATTTCATGTGCCTATTTTTAAATGTGATTGGGCTAATATTGTCAATGGTGTCAAGAAAGAAGAAGGATTTACATTAGTCAATCTTCATGAGGGACAATCTCAATTTGATAAGGATCCATTTATTCTTGCATCACAAGAAAGGCAAGTTTTCTATTCTAGAGAAAATGAAACATCTAACTGGTATGTCATTTTAAGAGCTCCTCCAAGAGGTTTTTATGAGTTACAAACATATGAGTAAAGTAGAAACTTAACACATGAGCCTATGAACATCCCAACATTTGGAGATGGAAACGTGGAACATTGTGCTAGGATTGACCTAAATGGCACTATTTTGTGAATAATGTGAGCATTAAGTTCTATAATGTAATTCATTAGTTATTTTTCTTGATTGAATTTTGTGATATGATAGTTATTTATTGCATCTAAAGTAATTAGTTAATTCATTTTCATTTTGTATCAATAGGCATATTATATCTTCTATAGCCACTATGAAAAAAAGAAGACTTTAGAAGTGGGTGAGATACGTATTCGCTTTTCAGTTAATATTCTTTCTTCGGGGCTACTATTCTTCTTATTTAGTATAAGGTATCTACTCTTTTGCGTTCATGATTTATAATATTTGTTGATTACTAATATTATAGCTTTTGGTTTAAAATAAACAATGTTGATTACTATTATAGCTTTTGGTTTAAGATTAATAAACAATCTGAAATTTTATCTCTAGCTTTCACGTATATATATTGAGTTGCTTGAACTATTACAGCTAGGTCTAGGTGTCCAATCCCCTAGTGGGGCTAAGTGTTCTATGGATCATGTAAAACTATGTATAGTATCCTTTTTTGTTTTATTCTTATATGCCTTTGTTAAATATATATTGAGTTGTTTGAACTATTACAGTTGCTCTTTAGCTCTTATTCTTATTTGTTTTTTTAAAAAATTAATCTAATTAACTTTATTTGTTTTCTGATGTAGGTATATATATATAAAGATTGGAACAATGGAGGACTTGAGTTTATATACTTGGATTGTGTATCAAAATGAGACGTGACGATCCTTCAAGAAGAATTTTTGCTTAAGAACTTTTTCATGTTTATTATGATTAATTAATAACAATAAGTAGTGTAATAATAATTATATTACACTTTTGATGGATTGTATATATATGTTTGGCATTATGAAGTTTTTTATTCTCAAGTGATACTAAATGAGCAATTTGAAATGATAGGACAAATGTTTAATAATGTTTATTTAATATTATGAATTTGAAACAGGTAAATATATGCAATACATATTGTATAAAAATAATTTTACCATTAAAAAAAATTGAAACATATGACAACGTTCGATTTTTGTTGTAAGATACATGATATACTAACGTGCAGACGATTGTTGTTGAAAGGTTAAAAAGATAAGGTTTTCCACAACGTTCGCCCGTTGTTATAACACGTCTACAATAATAGGCCTTATGACCGTTACCGAATATGTGTTAAAAGATCGAAGCATTGAACAACGTGCGAATGTTATTGTAACATTAGTTTTAGAACGATACACAACGTATTACAACAACGCACACGTGACCGTTTATTAAAGGTTAGGTTTTCCACAACATGCGCCTATTGTTACAACATCTCTACAACAACAGACATTGTGACTGCTGTCAAATATGTGTTAAAAGATTGAATCATTTAACAACGGGCGAACGTTGTTATAATCTCACTGTCAGACCGATATATAATGCTTTACAACAACAAGCTCGTGACTGTTGTTAAAAGTAGTTGGTCGTTTAACAACACCCTGATTGACAACATCACCATGAACGTTGTCATATGGGTATAACAACGAACATTGCACATTGTTGTAGGTGCCATTTCTTGTAGTGTACCCTAGTGCCAGCTTGCACTATGGTGATGCTCTTACAGTCATGCTCTTCATAGGTGGCTTTAAGGATTGATATATGTTGAAGACTACTTAGTTGTCATTTACTCTCAAGGTAAGGTCTTCTTTTTTTACATCTATAATGGCCTGACCAATGACTAGAATAGTCTCCCAAGAATCAATAGTACTTCATTATCTTCTTCCATGTCTAGTACCACAAAGTCCACTAGAAAAATAAAATATCTACCTTAACCAGAACATCTTCAATGGTCCCCTTTGGATTAGTGATATAGCGATCTACAAGTTGAAGAGTAATAGTGGTGGGTTTGATCTTTGATAGGCCCAATCGTTGATATATTGAAAGTGACATTAGATTTATACTGGCCCTCAAGTCACAAAGAACATTCTAAGTTATTGCTATGTCTATATTACAACGAATGGTAAAACTTCCCGAGTCTTTCAACTTCTATGGCAACTTCTTCTGAAGTATGGCACAACATTCCTCTATGAGCCTCAATGTCTCATGATCATCTAGTTTGTGCTTCTTGCCAATGACTTTTTCCATGAATTTAGCGTAATTCGACATTTTTTGTAGTACTTCTACAAATGGAATGTTGATGTGAATCTTTTTAAACATGTCCAAGATTTTAGCAAATGGCACATTTATTCTCTTCTTGTGAAATTGTTGTGGAAAGATCAACAGAGGAAAAAAATCTACCTTTCTTCTTTTCCCCATTTATGGGAGCTATTTTAGTTTGCACAGTAGGAACGAACCCCTTTGAATTGTTAGACTCATCAATTGGCATAGAAAGACTCAAGGGTAAAGGTGGACTCTAGATTTCCCTTCCACTTCTAGTGAATATAGCTTTACAGCTCTCTTTTGCATTTACTTGGTGTCACTAGGAAATGATCCCTGCTATTGATGAATGAATGTTTCGGCTAATTGTCCCACTTGAGTCTCAACATTTTTCATAGTTGGATTGACATTTCCCATTTGGATTGCCAACCCTGAGACTCTACTGTCATTCTTATCAATTCAACCAATCAACTATTTGAAGAACCTTGTCTACATATTCATCATTTCATCTAGTTTTTCCTCCAATGATGGCTTCTTTTCTTGTAGGCTTTGTTGTGAAACAAAATATAGTGGGGCTTGTTGGACATTTCTATTGTTGGTGTAAAAGAAATTGTCATGGTTTCTAATTCCAAGATGATAATTAGGGATCTAATTCCCTTGTTGTTACCGTTGATAGTTACTGAACCTGCAATAATACTCATTTGCTCTATAAATCCCTCCTATGTAAAGGAAACTTTATTTGCTTCAGCTATGGCTTGGATGGATTGAATTTGTTGTGGCTGAAACTGTCCACTTCCAAGCTTCTCATCCCACATATTTATCTGATGACTCATAGAGGCAATTTGAGCCTGTAGAGTTGTGATCTCATCAACCTCATATATACTAACCCTTTTCATTGATCCTCCTTTAATTCCATGTCCATAGGCATTGATTGTCATTTTTCTTCAAGAAGATGGATAGCTTTGGTTGTGGAATTCTCCATCAAAGATTTTTCAGCTGTTGAATCATGGGAGATAATCATGTTGAGGACATCTTCTCAATAAATCCTTGAATCTCTCCCAATTTTCATAAAGTGATTCAAAGTCTGACTGCTTGAACAAGCTTATCTCACCTAGAAGTTGGTGCACTTTAGCTAGAGTGAAATACTTTTGTAGAAACTCTTGAGCCATCTCTTCCCAAGTAGTGATGCTACCCAATAAGAATGTTTACAGCCATGTCTGTGTTTTATCCCTTAGAGAGAAAGGGAAACCCTCAAGCTCAGTTGATCCTCCGTCACACTATTCATCTTAATTGTATCACACATCTCCATGAAAGAGTTTAGGTGTGCCATCTAATCCTCTATTGCCAAAACCCCAAAATGTTGTTGTTGGACCATAATAATTAGAGATGGCTTCTAATCAAAATTATTGGCATTGATTAAAGTTCTAGCAATTCCAAAGTAGTTATTATTCAGCAGAGGCTTGAAAAAGAATTGAACTGGTGCTTCACCATCAATAAATTGAGATTCATTAAGAAAATGCATGCAATGATTCTGAATACTTACAAAATCCATAGTGAAAGCATATTTAACTAAAAAGAAACCCTTTGCAGCAAATAACAATTTCAAAATCATTTCTAATGCATAGTATGAAGGTATAAACATGGCCCAACAGGCCAAAGTCCCAAAACATTTAATTTACATGTGAAACAATTTAAAAGATGGAGGGAAAATGCCCAGTTCAAATTATTTACAACAAAGTGATAAAATGGTGAACCAAAAAGAAAGCTGTGGCAACCTCTCAGTGAGGTTTTGACCAAAATGATGGCCCTGTATGGTTGCCCTGCTCTGTGGTGTCAATGATCACCTATAACGAAATAATGGGGTGAGCTCGAAAACCCAATAGATCATCCCTAGACATCACTAACATTATAAAGACCATAATACACAACATGCAAACACTTTCATTACATTAAGATGTTTCAAATACTTTGTTGGTTATTTGGTTGTAACCTATGACCAAAAGAGATCCACTCTCAGTGTCCCCCTATGGTCTTGGGAACGACTCTGGGGGTAACGCTATGCATCCTATTACCTTCTAGTCCGGTGGTGACTTTGTAACGTGATGTGGCCTATTACTGTACAATCCCACATCTAAGGATAGAGGTAACGCTACGCAGCCTATTATCTTTCCATCTGAAAAACACTTAGCTATCGTAGGCAGCCTGGGTAGGGACACCATGATGACACTACGTAGCCTATCATCACCCCAGTACATGTAGTTTTAAATCTTAATTTATTCTTCTTTAGTTTCACATTCCATTCTAGTTCATACATAGTCATCATATGTAACATTCTAACTAGACTAATCAAATATGTTCGACCATTCATGGAGATAAACACATGAAATCTCTATGTATGTTGTAATATAGGTAACCAAACATCATGGATATACACCAATTCATTCTAGTCAAAACCAACCAAGTAAGTCATGACATGCTTCTAAATACACAATAACTAACCAATCATCATGTTATGCATTCAAAATTTGAATAATACTAGTGAGCAAAGAAATCCAACCAACATTAGTATCTCGTTTTCTTAGTGCTTTGCTCCTCGCTATACACGCTTTAGATCATCAAGCTATGAGATCTCGATACCAAGGTTTGTGAGTTTGAAGCATTCAAAACATTGTCAAAATCCTATATTTATGTCCCTTATGTCGGTGTTCCATGGTGTACACAAAACCAAAATGAAAATTTGAGTCAGGGACACATTACCACGGTTACCAAAATCGAGGACACGTGTTTAACATTTCAATAGACACACACATTAGGCTTAAAACACATATCAACCAAAGGAAAATCACTATACCTTAGGACGCTATGCATCTTCGATTCGTTCCTTGCCAAAACAAGGTCTCACAACCCTCCAATCACTTGTGCTTCAAGGGAAAACAAGTTTACACATAGGAAAATGACTTAAAATACTAAGAAATCAAAGGTTTCAAGTAGAGTTTCATGAGGAATGTTAAGAAATGAGATTTGAATGCTTGATGAGGCTTTGGGAGAAAAAATAGTGATTTGCTACGCTAAAAATTCAGATCTAGGGTTTATGCACAAACATTTCATTTTTATAGAAAACTATGAATTATCGTAGTCACCCAAAAGTTACCACAGTAATCGGCATTACTGCGGTTACTGACCACGGTAACCAGGCTGATGCACTTGCTCGTTTCTGGGTTTCTTCTGTGATTATCATGGTAACTAGGGCTACGCATTTCTTTTCATTTTCTGGGTTTGTCTGGGATTATCGCAGTAATCACTCCTGTTCACCGTAGTCACCAATGAAAATTTTGGCTTTTTGAGTCTTTTCTTCGCCATTTCTTGTGCTTTCCAAATTTATATTATTTTTATATTTATTTTAAGTTTATTTGGGCCTATTCTACATGACTTTTTAGTATCTTATTATTTTTTATTTATTTTATTAATAATTTTTATTCTATTTTTTTACCAGTGACATGGAGGTCATATAGACTTTTTAGGTATTACAACCTATCCCTCTTAAATGAGTTTCGTCCTCAAAATTTAAATAGATAGGTTACATGTTCGACACCATCCTGTCAAATGTTTCTGCTGAAGAGGCCTGGGTACTTCATCCTCATCTTACTCTCCAATTCCCAAGTCGCCTCTTCCAAACCATGATGCTTCGATAGCACGTTGACCAAAAGGATGTCCTTGGTCTTGAGGTTCTGCACCTTATGGTCTAGTATTCTAACTGTTGATTCCTCGTAAGTTGCATTTTCCTGAAGTACAATCTCCTCCCAATGTATGATGTGAGATGGATCTAGCTCGCACTTCCATAACATCGATACATGTAATATATTATGTATCGAGGACATTCGGTTTAACAATTCCAGCTCATAGGCGCATTCACCAACCTTTTCAAATATCTCAAACGGACTGATGAATCTTGGTGCTAGTTTCCCTTTGATTCCAAACCATTTGATCCCCTTCTGTGGGCTAACCTTCAGTAACACTTTGTCACTTAGCTAGAATTCCAAGGGTCTTATTTTCTCGTCTGCATAGCTTTTCTGCCTACTCTAGGCTGCAGCTAGTCTCTTTTGAATCTTCTTTACTAGAATGTTCATCTCTTCGACCAACTCTAGTCCTATGAGTACCTGGTCCTCAAGGTCTGCCCAATAAGATGGTCATCTGCAGGGTCTACCATAGAGTGCTTCATATCGAGCCACTCGTATGCTTGCCTGATAACTATTATTATTGGCAAACTTTGCCAAATGCATATACTTGCTCCAATTGACTTTGAAATCAAGGGCATAAGCTCTCAGCATATCTTCTAATATCTTAATGACCCTCTCAGACTGCCCATCAGTTTGAGGGTGAAAAGCTCTGCTCCCAAGCTCTTTCTGCAAGTTTTGCCAGAACTGAGACGTGAACCTAGAATCTCTATTTGATGTAATAGTCTTGGGAACACTATGCAATCTTACAATCTCTTTGACATATAGTTCCCCAAGCTTCCCAACTGAATTTGTGGATCGAATGGGTAGAAAATAAGTTACCTTCATCAGTCGATCCACAATAACCCATACGGTATCTTCCCCTTTCTAATCTTCGGCAGGCCACTAACAAAATCTCATTACAATATTGTCCCACTTCCATTCTGGTATTAGAAGTAGTTGCAACAGTCATGACGACTTTCTATGTTTGGCCTTCACTTGCTGACATGTTAGACACCTAGAGACATACTTGACTATGTCCCTTTTCATACCTCTCCACCAATAGGTCTTGTTGAGGTTTTGATACAACTTGTAACCTCCTAGATGCATCGTGTTAGTCTGATGAACTTCATCCAAGATGGTTCTTCTGCCCTGTCCACTCTTTGGCACATAGACTCTTTTTCCAAGCCCCAACAAGCCCTCTGCATCAATTCTAAAGTCTATATGCTTGTTTTGCTTGACATCCTCTGTGAGATCAACAATCCAATTTTCACGTTTCTGCTCATCTCTTATTTGGTGTAAGAGATCTAGTTGGCAAGTCATATCATGTAAATATACTCATTCCTCATCCAAAGTTATACATTTGCCCTTTTTCCTCATCCTTCTTGCTAAACTTTTTACTGAATGCATCAACCACCACATTGGCCTTTCTCGAATGGTAGTGCAGCTAAAAATCATAGTCCTTCAAGAATTTTATCCATCTCCACTATCGAAGATTTAATTCCTTCTGGGTATAAATGTACTTCAGATTCTTGTGGTCAGAGAATATATCAAAACTCTCTCCATATAGGTAATGCCTCCAAATCATCAATACGAAGACAATCGCTGCCAACTTCAAATCATGGGTAGGGTAGTTCTGTTCATGGATCTTCAATTGCCTTGAAGCATAAGCTACTATTTTTCCCTCTTGCATCAACAGCACGCCTAATCCAATCAGCAAAGCATTGGTATATAGGGTGTACTTCACACCATGGGTAGGTGTAACTAGAACGGGTGCCTAAATTAACGTCTTCTTCAATTCTTGGAATGTTTGTTCACACTTATCATTCCAAAGGAATTTTTCTCCCTTTCTAGTTAACTTCATCATTGGTCTAGCCAATTTTGAAAAGTCTTGGATGAACCTGTGGTAGTATCCAGCTAAACCTAAGAAGGTTCTAATTTCTATGACAGTCGTAGGTTGCTTCCAGTTGGATACTGCCTCTATTTTCACAGGGTCTACTGATATCCCTTCAATTGAAACAACGTGACCAAAGAAATTGACCTTCTTCATCTAGAACTCACACTTGCTAAGCTTGGCATAAAGTTCATCCTTCCTTAGTATCACCGAGACCGTATGCAAGTGTTCTTCGTGCTCAGCCTCTAAACTGGAATAGATTAGAATATCATCAACAAATACTACAACAAAATGATTCAAATACTGGTTGAAGACTATGTTCATCGGATCCATAAATGCAGTCGATGCATTGGTTAAACCAAACAACATCATTATGAACTCGAAGTATCCGTATCGAGTTTTGAAGGTTGTCTTCTATATGTCAGACTCTCAGATTCTCAACTAGTGGTACCCTAACCTCAAATCTATCTTGGAGAAATGTGTAGCTCCCCTCAACTAATCGAAGAGGTCATCTATTCTGGGTAGTGTGTACTTGTTCTTCATCGTCACTTGGTTCAATTTTCGATAGTCCACACACAATCTCATGGATTTGTCTTTCTTTTTCACAAACAAGATTGGAGCTCCCCAAGGTGACTTACTAGGTCTGATAAATCCTTCTCACGGAGCTCATCCAGCTATGTCTTCAGCTCTATCAATTTCATATGTACCATTTTATATGGTGGGATCGCGATGGGACTCGTGCTTAGATGCAATTCGATCTTGAACTCCAATTGTCTTTGTGGTGGAAGTCCAGGTATATCGTTTAGGAACACATCCCATATATTTTCATACCATAGGAATTTCTAGAATTTCCTCAAATTTCTCTGCATCCTCTTCGAGTAACTATCTGAAGTCTTCTTTCTACCTTATGGTGTACAACAATGTTAACATAGGGCTCCTTGGTAGTTTTCGCCTGACCAGGTCAAGCCTGCTATTAGTGCTGTCCAATGGCTAACTATGTTCGGCTCTGAGTAGGAGGCGATTTGTACCCATCCTGCCTACTCTTTTTCTTCTGTGAGGCTCCAGCAGGTAGCTCTAGTTATGACTTCTTATGTCTGCTCCTCAGGTCTACTCATCCTCAATATCCCGCTCAATGAACTATGCCCTAACTACAATTTCTCTCAGGGTGGCCAGTCTCAGTGGAGCAATGATCTTCCTAATCTCTACCTTTAGCCCCTTTGTAAATCTATCTTCTTTAAACTATTTATCCCTAATCAACTCTAGTGAAAACCTAGACAACTTGGTGAATTTCTGCTCGTACTCTAACACTACCATGGTCCTCTGCGTCAGTCGAATAAACTCAAACTGCAACTGCCTAGTCTTCGCAATGGACAAGAAACTATCATAAAATAATGTCTTAAATTCTTCCCACAACATGGCAGTCTCATCAATGGTGGGGTCATTTACGATCATCTCCCCTCAATGATAGGTTGGTCCTACCAGCTGATGTACTGCCAATGCTACTCTCCTAAGCCTAGGTGTCCCCATAGCATTCAGATGCTTGTTCATCTTAGTGAACCATCTGTCAGCTGCCAAATGGTCTATCATCCCCTCAAACGTACTGGGCCACAATTGCTATAACTCTACCAATAAATCTCATTGCTCCCTGTCACATCCAACTGATCGACTTTGTGGCACTAAGTCTGTAGAAGTGGGCTTCTGCGGAGCTTGTGGCACAGACTGTACAGGTGGCGATATTTGTGGTTGCATGATCTTCACAACCTACTCTACCACTCTCTAGGTAATCACTATAATCAACTTAGGGGTCACAGATGCCCTTACTAGTGCTGCTGCCACTGGTGTATCCTCATCTCTCGGCCTTGACTCATCAATATTATCCCCTCTGGCCACTTCCCTTCTGGCACTCCCCCTTGTTCGTGACATTATCTACAAGTCAAAAGTTACTTTAGTATTGTTAGTTGCATAATAGATTAAAATTATTATGAGTAGTTTATATGTATTCTATAGAAGTTTTGTAGGAAATCAAGTATATTTATACACAATTAGTTGCATGAGCATTTGTAACATAAATTGCATGTTTTATTGCATTTGAGAATTGTTAAGTGTTGTTTATGGCATTTTTATGAGAAAATGATGTATGGAGAAGATTCTTTAGTGTTTGTGCAGGACAAGAATGAAGCAGAAAAAGGATAACAACACAAAAAGGCAAAGAAAGGCTAAAAACAAAGAAAAACAACCAATTACCGTGGTACAAGAATTGATGACCGAGGTAATTGGAGAAAAGCTAGAATACTCTAGAAAAAGAAGTCGTACTGTTACCGCGATAATCAACATAGTGACTATGATAACCAGAACATGAATTTCATGAAGAAACACTGACTGAGCACTAATCGCAGTCCACAGAATGCCAAAACTCGCGTTTTCAAAGAGGGACAAGGATTATCGCAGTAATGCGATTAATTTATTTATTTCTAATTTTGTTTAGGGTTTTTAAGTGGTTTAATATAAATAGGATAGTAGATTAGGGTTTAAGCATTCTTAACTTCAAAGATTAGTTAATTTTGATGGTCAAACGCTGATGAAGAACGAGAACAACGAAGAATTGAAAATCAAAGATCAAGTTTTGAGTATATCACTTTGTATTCCTTATTCTTTGATGTTTGAACTGATTACCATGTCATGCTAGTTAATCTTAAGTCTAGGATGTAAATTTCTAATGTAGGATCCTGAGATTCTATATTCCAATTAATTGATTTTGATGTATTATTTCATATTCTAGGTGTTTAATGCTTAATGTTTGCTGGTCATGAACATTATGATCTCAAACTATTAAACTAACTCAGGAGAGAGGTTTAATAATTAGACTATCGCAATTTAAAGCTAGATTAATTGATTGATCGAGAGGTTATCGATTGTTTAGGAGGTTGCACGTGATTACTGTTCACAAGGCATTAGATTGTTAACTGTGCGCCTCAAAAGAGAGTATGAGGGAACAAGACTAATAGGTGTTAAGGTACTTCGGGATAGGGTTTTGATGATAAGTGCTAGAACCTACATAACTAGGTGTTTAATTGATTGGAATAGGAATTGAAGGTGAGAACAAAAGAATTTACTATCCTAGATACTTATTCAACATAGTTTTTGAAACAGAATTTTATTGCTGTCAATAGTTTTTAATTCAAATTCGAATTTAAACAAACTAAACTCTATCAGGAGCCTTAATAAAGTAAATGCTTTTATTAGATTGGGATTTAAAATGTTTAACTAATATATGTTCCCTGAGGATGATATTGGTCTCTACTGGTTATTATCATTGCAATCTTGTACACTTGCGGGGTTGTCAACAAGTATCCAATAGTTTAATCATTCAAAACAGAAATTCTTCAATAATCACAGTAAATCATATATTTACTTCTACATCAATTTGGGTTACATGAACCCTTTCTCTCCAACTATAAAAATACAAAACATTCTTACTACTTGTGATAATTGTCGACGTTTACTGTACCTTTTTCTGTTGTCCATATTATTTTCTAGTATCGTTTGTACTACCATGACTCTAGGTTCATGTCTCTAAGTTCTCATATGTTCAATGGCTTATTGGTTTATGCTTCTAAGTTGCACTTTGAGGTTTCCATCCCTCATATATGTTTTTCAGGGTACTAGACTTGTTTGGTTTAGTGTGACAATACTCAAAATAGTTGTAAAAATATAGCAAGAAATCATTCAATCAATTATGTAAGCAATACACGCTAGCATAGTAAAATTCCAAGCTTTCATCTATGCCTTTAGGTCTGTGCATCCCATACCACCCTCGCCCCCCACTATGTTTGACTGTCCCATACTAGTCAAACACAGTGCATACAAGTTTTTCCAAAGATACCGATCATTCACCAAACATGGTCTGTCAATCTCTAGGTCCAAGATTCCTCCATACCCCCAAGTTCCTATGCGTCCCATACTCCATAAAAACCAAGGATACAAGATCATCCCAATCTCGTGTCCTAACCAATCAAGTGTTCGTTTCACACATTTTTTGTCTCTAGCTTACGTCGTAGAAGCTTTTATTTACTTTTATGATCCATTGTGCCTCCTGGCAACACCTGGTCCCTAACTAGACCTATGGTCACGATACTTAGCTAGTAGGTTCTCTGTTGAACCATCAACATATGCCAACTTCTAATTCTATCACTCTTCTATGATACCATCGGTCCCAGGTCTCAGACACTTCCTAAGTACGGATCAACCCTCAAGGACATCTTCTCAAAGCAGGGATCAACCATCAAGAACACCCCCCCACCCAAAAGAAGGGCATCAGACCCTCAAGGACACCTCCCCAAGAAGAGATCAAACTATCAGGGACACTTCTCAGTATTTGCATCCCATCTATGAGTAACAACTCAGGCACGCTAGAATCATCTAGTCTTTTCTAAACCTTTAGCCACCTACTAGTGACATCTATACATTTACCCAAAAAGAAACATTTCAAAATTCTTTTCTTGCCCAAAGCATCTAAAGTCTAGGCTATACCAACTTTGTGACACCTCAACTCCCAGTTTTCTTCTCTCTATCTGTGCAATGAGTTGTCGGGGCCACGTATGAAGACGGCATGTGCCTATTCGTTGGGAGACCCAGGCATGAGGCGTTTTGCCGAGAGTCAGAGGCTACAAGGTTCATTCTCATTCCATATATTTCATGCTTCGAAAACTTTCTTTCAATTAAGTCATGAAATCAATTTAAAATACACGATGAACATTAAAATGTCAGTTCCTTTTTCAGTAAAATGACATTCATTAAGAAAATGCATGCAGTGATTCTGAATACTTACAAAATCCATACTGAAAGTATATTTCATTAAAAAAAACCCTTTGAGGTGGATAAAAATTCCAGAATCATTTCTAATGCATAGTATGAAGGTATAAACATGGCCCAACAAGCCTAAGTCCCAAAACATTTAATTTACATGTGAAACAATTTAAAAGATGGGGGAGCATGCCCTGTTCAAATTATTTACAATAAGGTGATAAAATAGTGAACCAAAAAAAAAGTTGTGACAACCTCCCAATGAGGTTTTGACTAAAATGACGGCCCCGTATGGCTGGCCTGCTCCTATGATGTCAATGATCACCTGTAATGAAATAATGGGTTGACCTCAAGAGCCTAGTGGATCATCACTACACATTACTAGCATTATAAAGACTAGAATATACAACATGCGAACACTTTCATTACATAAAGGCATTTCAAACACTTTGTTGGCTATTTGGCTGTAACCTATAACCAAAAGAGATCAATTCTCGATGTTCCCGTTTGGTCACAGAAGCGACTTTGGAGGTAATGATATGCAGCCACCTTCTAGTCCAGAAGTGTCTCCATAATGCCATGCGGCCTATTATTGTACAATCCCACATCTAAGGATAGAGGTAACGCTATGCAGCCTATTACCTTTTAGTCCGAAGAACACTCTACTGTCGTAGGCAGCCTGGGTAGGGACACCCACGATGATGCTATGCAGCGTATCATCACCCTAGTATGTGGAGTTTTAAATCTTAATTTAATCTTCCTTAGTTTCACATTCCATTCCAATTCATACATAGTCATCATATGTAACATTCAAAGTAGACTGAACAGATATGTTCAACCATTCATGGAGATCAACGTATGAAATCTCTATCTATGCAAGTTGTAAAATAGGTAACCAAACATCATGGATATACACCAAGTCATTCCAATCAAAACCAACCAAGTAAGTCCTAACGTGCTTCTAAATACACAATAGGCTAACCAATCATCATGTTATGCATTCAAATTTTGAATAATACTAGTGAGCAAGGAATCCCACCCACATTAGTATCTCCTTTTCTTAGTGCCTTGCTCCTCGCCGTACATGCCTCAGATCTTCAAGCTATGAGATTTCAATACAAAGGTTTTGTGAGTCTAAAGCACTCGAAACATGATCAAAATCCTTGATTCATGTCCCTTATGTTAGTGTTCGACGGGGTATAGAAAATCAAAACAAAAAATTGAGTCGGGGATGCATTACGGCAATTGTCGGGATCGACGACACATGTTCAACATTTCAATACACACACATTAGGCTTAGAACATATCAGCTAAAGCAAAATGGTTAGACCTTAGGGTCCTATGTGTCTCTGCTTCGTTCCTTGCCAAAACAAGGTCTCGCAACCCTCCAATCACTTGTTCTTCAACGGAAAACGAGTTTACACTTAGAAAAATGACTTAAAATGCTAAGAAATCAAAGGTTTCAAGTAGAGTTTCATGATTTACCTTAGCACAAACAATTTCAAACCGTGGCTCCACTCGGATCCACCTTTGTTGATGTTGTTCTTGGCAAATCTAAGCTTGAAGATGGGTAGAGAGAAAGGGTTTTAATGGGCTTAAACCACCTTTAGAACTCAAAAGGAATGTTAAGAAACAAGATTTGAATGCTTGGTGAGGGTTTGGGAGAGAAAACAGTGATTTGCAGCGCCGAAAATCTAGATCTAGGGTTTCTCATTTCTATAGAAAATCACAAATTATCGTGGTCGCCAAAAAATTATAGCGATCACTGACTACGGTAACCAAGTCGATGCTCTTGCTCGTTTTTGGGATTCTTTCCATTTTCTTGGTTTGTCTAGGATTACCGCGGTAATCACTTCCCTTTATCGTGGTCACTAATGGATATTTTGAATTTTTTGTATCTTTTCTTTGCCATTTCTCGTGTTTTTCAAATTTCTATCATTTTTATATTTATTTTAAGTTTATTTGGGCGTATTCTACATGATTTTTGAATATCTTACTATTTTTTATATATTTAATTAATTATTTGTATTTTAACTGTTCACCAGTGATGTGGAGGTCTTATAAACTTTTTGGGTGTTACATTATGTGGTCACCCTTCCTTTCTCATCATTTCAGGGAATTGAACAAATGATGAAGCATGCATGAAATTTTGAATGCTTAACTTTAGAATGTTTCCATTTTATTTACAATGTAAGGGTATGTTGCCCATATTTTGAATTATTTTTGCTGTAATAGTTTCTTTTGATTTAAAATTGGAGTTATGTACTCTCTTTTATTAAATTGAACAAAGAATTAGAAATTTTTCTTTTATCTCTTATGCAATTGCCTTGATATGTGTTACTTAAATGAATAAGGCTGGCAATAATTGAAATAGAAAGACAAGTTGTGTACTTGAAATTGTAATCGGACCCCGACCCGCTTGTGATTAGCTAATCAATCAATATCTCAGGGGATGGGGTGTTTGTTAGTTGCATAGCAGATTAATTATATTATACGTATTTTATGTATAATGTGCATTAATATAATAGAAAATGTAGTGTATTTACTCATATTTAGTATAATATGCAT
>JAJIYU010009771.1:0-16722 GCA_030144865.1 Tinospora cordifolia | reverse complement strand
CTTTTCCCATAACAGGAATCTTGCTATCATCAGCAAACTTGACCTCTGTGCGGACCGATTCATCTAAATCAACAAATAGATCACGTGTGCCACACATGTGATTAGTGCACCCAGTATCAAGATACAAAAGATTTTTGGTGGTGTCACCTTCATGAGCTGATGATGTCATCAATAGGGTTTGAGTAGCAGGAGCATCTTGTGTCTGAACGAACGAGGCTTTCTCATTTGAATTTGTTGGTCGGCGATGCCAACAATCAGCTGCATAGTGCCCAAATTTTCTGTAAGCATAACATTAAATTTTAGATTTATCATTACCTCGACTATGACCACCGTGACCACCACCAGTGCCATGACCGCTATTGGAATGCTCGCGACCTTGGTTCTAGTGATGTTGTTGCCCTCTGCCACGTCCTCGACCATGACCCCTATGTTTTGATTGCCCATTACGATGAGAATTGTTGGACCTGGAAGCTTCAGTCTTCAAGGCTTTTTCTGTGGGCTTTTCTACACTCTTTTCTTTCATCCGCTGCTCATGAGCCTGTAAAGAACCAGCCAACTCATCAACTGTTAATATAGACATATCTTTAGATTCTTCAATAGCCACGGCGATATGCTCGAACTTCATAGTAAGGGAACGAAGTATGTTTTCAACAACAGTCACTTCCTCGACCCTTTCATCATAGCTCTTCATCTGATTAACCAAGACCTGTACTCAGTTAATATAAGTCTCAATAGACTCTGCATCATCCATCTGAAGCAGCTCGAACTGACATCTCAAACTCTGAAGACGTACTTTTCTGGCTTTGTCTGCACCTTTGTAGGACTTCTCCAAGGTATCCCACACTTCTTTTGCTGTAGCAGCTCTTTGTACCTTTTCAAAAGCAATGTCATCGAGGGTTTGAAGGATAAAATACAACACCTTTTTATCCTTTTTCCTATTTTCACGTACCGTATCACGCTGATTAGCTGGTACGTTCTCACCTAGATCAACAAACTCATTTTCTACAATATCCAATAATTCCTGATATTCAAATAGAGTCTTCATCTACTTGCTTCATCGATCATACTTTTTACCATCAAAAGTAGGAAGTGATGGTTGATGGGAATTATTATTGAAAGCCATGATTTATTTTTTTAACTGTAGCCCTCTTTTTTTTGGTAAATAATCACTCCCCTTCTTTTTTTTTTATGAACGGCTCACTTACCTCCCCTTTGTTTCATCTCTTTCGGCCGGTCTTCGTCTTCTTTCTTTCGTTTTCCTCTGCGTCTCCGGTGGCAGCGAACAGGAACTTGCAGCACAAGCAGGGAGCGTTTCACAAATCAGCGAACAAAGGGGTGCGGCTGGCAGAGAAAATCGAGAAGAACAGAGCGACGGTGACGAGCAGCAATAGCAGCAGAGAGTCAACGAGCAGTAGGAATGCTCTATTTTCTGGTGTACAGCAACACAGTGCAGCAGTTGCAGGAATGGAAAATTGCAGAGGAACGACGGCGAACAACTTTTTCAGCAACAATTTTCTGCGTTTTCTTCTTCCTTTGTTGCAGTCGATCAGCAACGCAACTGTGTTTCCGGTTGGCAGCAATAGAAGATTGAGCGGTGCAGCAGGAACGACAAGCAATGGTGCAGAACAGATTGCAGTGAAGAGATTGGCAGAGGAAAATGACGACCTGATCAGGAAGCAGCAGCACTCATCTTCTTTCCGCAGTCTGCTTCTTTTCTTCTTTGTTTCGATTGATTAGCAATGCGGCCCCTTTGTTTTATTTTTTTTTTCGTTCACTACCGGTGCTTCTTCTTCTTCTTCTTCGTTTAGCTTCTGGGTTGCAGCAAAAGGAAAGAGGAGATCGACAATTTGTGCAGCAAAACAGGGGATGTTCTATGTTTCTGGTTTGCAGTAGCAGAAATGGAGACCCAACACAAACCAAAAACCAGCAAATAGATGATCAAAGCAGTCTCCTTCCTTCCTTTTTTCGAGCGCGTTTCTTCTTCTTTCTTGTTTTTTTTTTTTTTTGATGTTGCGGCAGCGCAGATACAGCAAGCAAGAAAAAAAAATTTTATTTTGTGCAGCACCAATTTCACCAATTACAGCACCAAAGAAGAAGAATAACGAACAATGCAACGGTGACGATCATGAACGTGAGCAGCAAATCGGCACCAGTATTTTGTGCAGTAACACGAACACAGCACTAAACAGGACGAACACCAGCGTGTACAGTTTATTTTACTGTTAAAAAATGTAAACAGTGACGAGGCCACCTCTATAATCAAAACGTGGATCTTTTGCTCTGATACCACTGTTAGAAAAAATATCACTGCTCTAAACTTTATTACTTTCAACTGAACTGAATTGATACATATTGAACCCGTAGGGTCTATTTATAGACTCGATTAGGCAGAATTCTAAACTATTTAAGAATCTTAATTACAGATTAACTCAGATTATCTAATTGGGACTTTATCCAATATCTAATTGAATCTTATCCTAAATCATTATCTAATTAGACCTTATCCCAAATCATCATATTGACTCAATTTGATATTCTAGATTTAGATCAGATAATTTAGATTACAATCTATCAAATTCTTTGCTCTCTTTTGCACCCACAAATGAGAAGAGAAAATCAAAGGAAACCAAATCAGCCACTGTTCTTCTCTGTTTCAGTCTTCTTCTCCTATTCGTTCGGCTGCAATAGCAGCAGCAACTGCAGCAGAGCAATGTTGCTCTGGTTCCTGTCCCTCCACATTTCTCTTCGTCTTCTTGCTTCCCTCCAATTAACGACACCAGCAGCAGAGCATTCCTCCTCTGTTTTTCCTTTCCTTCTTCTGTTCATGCACACACCGAAACAGCAGCAAACTCCACCGCTCCACGCACCAACTTCCCCCATCTTCTCCATTTTCAGTAGCAGCGGCTCCCCAAAATTCACTCCCCCCTTGCTCTGTTTCAGACTTCTTCTTTTTCCTTGTTTCCTTGCTCAACCACGTACTCCCTCTGTTCGTGCAACCAGCCACCATTACCGGCTGCCCCTTCCCTCTGCAGCAGGGACATCTACAGCTCAGGTAACGGCAGCAGCAACACTCCGGCCGCCTTGTCATGGTCCAACACCAGAGCACCAGTTCCAACTTCTCCTTCTCGTTCGGTTTACTCACAGCAGCAACATCTGTGCACCATCTTCTTCACGTTGATCATGCCACCAAGAAGCTGCTTTCACTTCTTCTTCCTCTTCCAATCGTCTTCCTCAAACAAAATTTGAAGCCCCGAGTATCTTTTGCTCGTTGTTGCCATCCGCCCAACAGAGCAGGCACTATAGTCATGCGAGTCCTCAAATCCCGAAATTTCACCGCCCAAACCAACTTCTTCTTCCTTCCTGTTTCTTCTTCTCATTTCTACAGATTCCGGTCCTCTTATTTTTTTTTCCCTCTCTAGCTAAGCATGCTAATTATTTTAGTTTATATAATTTCTCATTATAAGTTTATAAATTTATATATATTGATCTCTTTAATTTATTTTCTTCTCATTATAGATTTATATACATTAATAATATCATTATCCTTCTTTATACCTTTGATTTTATTTTATTTTATTTATTATTTTTTCTCTATTATATATGAGAATATGTTTCAACCATTCATTTATTATAAATTCTCAGTTCCTACTTTCATCAATTTATCATGTCTTCTAATGACACATTTCATTATATATATATACACTTATTATCATTTTTTTCTATCTAATTCAACCAATACCGATTTTTCACTTATTATTTTACTTATACATATTAATAATAGAATTTTCTTCTTTACTTCAATACTTCTATCACACGTACAAATATTATTATACTATTTATTTTATGCTCACTCACGACGTGGCACAATCGAGAAGTTACGGGATATTACACTCGAGCATAGCACTTTTCGCGATCTCTCAATGCGACTTCAATCTCGACCATTGATGATCCTCGATCACGGTGTGCAGATCTAATTTCACGATCAACGAATCCAATTCTGTCCGCACGATTGTCCTCGAGTCACGTATTTGGATCTCTGGTCGTTCGATCGTGATGATTTAGTGCACCCGGGCCTTCGTTTTGGCTTTAATCCCATTCGTTAGATTTTGACAGATTGTTTTTGGACCGTAAGATATTTTTTAAGTTTATTTTTTTGAATTTTCAACTGAATTTCTTGCTTTCTTTTCAGATTTTTTGCCAAATCTCGATCCCAATTGACTTTCTAATCCTGTTTTCATAAAAAATTGCACATATCCTTGTATTTTTTGCTATGATATTCCATTTTATGCATTATAATCATATTTTTTTCTTCCAAAAACTCATTAAATTAATTTTTATCCCTCATTTGGGTAACTAGGACTTGCCAAAATTCTCATTCGTCAATTTTGTATAATTTTCTAAGTAAAAATTCAAATTTCATATAAACTTTTCGAGATGTTACAATACTGTTTTCAAATTTATCACTTTAACTTATTATTCTGTCCATAAGTGAAATGTTATTACATATTGAAATCATTTGCAATCTTTAAATAAGTTTTAAATGAAAAATGTGCATATAATTTTAAGGTCTGTGTATGGGTTAGTGTAACACCCTGCAATTCTACAAACGCGTTACGTCGCTTGTAAATATAGAATAAAATATTATTTTGTATAAAAATAAAAAAAATTTAAAATAAAATAACAAAAATAAAAAATAAAAATAAAATAAATAATTGTTTTACAAAAAAATAAATAAATGGAAATATAGATTTTAGAATTAATAATGTCTAAATTACAAATACGAGGTTGGAGAACAAAATATAATAATAATACTCATAATAATAATGAATGAGTTAAAATCTTATTTTATTTAAATCTAGGCATACACTATGCTTTGGAATAATAATGAAAAAATTAGTGATGGAAATATTTAGAGGTTAAAAATCAAAGTGTGATTTGAGAAATAAAATTAATATTGATTGATTGAAATTGTTGTCTTAGTGAAATTAATGTTGACGTTGATATTAGAATGAAAGTTAATATTATCAAAAAAATTAAAAATAAAAATCAAACTTTGATTTGAGAAATACATCAAGTATTTCATGGAAATATATATATATATTGCTTGGTTTTAGAAGAAAGAAGAAAACAAATGAAAAACAACTGAAAAAAATATAATGATAAGAAAATAATATACTGCTTTGTTTTTGAAAGAAAAAAGAGAAAATCGGGAAAAATCTGGAAATAAAAAAAATCTTTAACAAAATGGAAATCTGAAGAAGAGAATGACTTTGGGCGGTGATGATCAACAAAAAATTGGAAGAAATTTGGAAGCATCACGAAGAGGGGCATGCTCTGTTTTTAAAGATCAACAAGCATAAGGAAACATGGGCTTTGATTTCTGATTTTTGGGTATGATGAACAAGAAAGACAAGAACAAATATGAAGACCCATGAATTTTTGGATTTTGTGATGGGAATTTTGGTGTTGATAGTTGTAGCATGAAGGAAAATGAAGAACGAAGATGAAAAACAACAAGAAGAAGATGAATCCAGAAGAATCACGATTTGAGGGTTTGATGTGTGCATGATTTAGGGATCATATGGATATTGATTTGCGGATTTTGATATGTGTTTTGTGATTAAGAATTTAGGGCATTGGTATTAAGTGATTTGAGGTTTTTGCAATCTATTTGATGTGAACGATGAACCAAATAAAGAATGTGATTTGTGATGTGTGTGTGTGAGAGAGATCACCGTAAAGCACAAACTAAAAAAAAAACAGAAATTCCTGGTTTGATGTCGCTGGATGAATGAACGAAGATGCGGTGTAGTGTGATTCCAGATTTGAGAAAAATCATGACCATTTTAATCTTGCTGCTGTTACCATGTTCAAACGAAGAACAAATAAGGTGTGTGCGTGATTCAAAGATGGGAACAAAGAAGAAAAAGAAAAAATCTGGTTTGAGTGTTTTGATTTGGAAGAACAACAACAAGAAAATCTAGGTTTTTGTGGCTTTGGTGTGGAGTGATTTGGAATTATTGATATATGCTGGCCGTGATTCAAAGAAGAGGAAAATGCGGGAAATTTTCAGATTTGTGTGTTATTGAGGGCCATGATGTGTAATTTGGGTGTTCTTTCTTCAGATTTGTGATTGTGGGTTGGTATTTGATTTTGGTGTTCTTGTTGCTACCAAATTAAAGTGAAGAAGTAGGTAAGATTTGGGTTTTGATGTTGAAATGAGGAAGAAGATGAGTAGTGTATGGTATCAATTCAGTTTTGATTTTGGTATAGTGGTTGATACGTTTTAATGAAAATGACGAGTTGAAATAGTGGATGTGCGACAAAAAGAAAAAAAAAAAAAGAAATTTAGAAATTTAAAACCTTATTTAATATTTTGGTAAAAATATTATTATGATGCATGTAGATTTTTAATAGATGTTTGGAGATAATAATATTGGAGTTTAGGAGGTTCAATATCTTTAGAAACCTAAATCAAAAGATTCTATACAATCCTAATTATTAAGAATGATTTTTTATATAATAAATGAGAAATAATATTAAAAGTTTAAAATTTAATTATTCAAATTGGTTGAAAACCTGAAAAATAAACTTTTAAAAGCTTAAAATCTTTTATAAAAAGAGAATAGAATTTTAGGCCCTAAAACTAAACTTATAACATTTATAAGTCTTATTTTGTTCATACCTAATTTAATTACAATATGAATAGATTATTTAAATTTGTGGAGATTTTTAAGTGAGATAAAAACTTTATTTTATTTAGAATAAGATTAAATGAACAAGAGATAGATTATTTTTGTAGAACCCAAATTCTAGTCTTAGTGTGTTAAAAATTATTTGTTCTGATTTAAATAAAATTTTTCAGAAGTGAATGAAGTGTAGAAGCTTGAAAAATTAATTATTAGAATTTTCTATTTTTAGATTAAAAGTTTAAATTAAAAGAAGTATTATTTTTCTAAAATTAAAACATAAAAGTATTTTTGAACATAATTTTAATAAACACTGAAGATCTAGAAATAAATAAGAATGATTTTTATTTCAGCTTTAGAAATCTTATTTTGACCCAAATAAATTTTGTTAAAATTAATATTTAGACTTTATAATTATTTTAAAAAATTATTTGACTTTAAGAATATTTTGAATAAGATTAAATGTGAACTAGGAACTTAAAAATTTTTATTGATTATTGAATTTCAGATTTTTACATTTTAGAGTATCGAGTATCTCTACGGAAAGCAAAGTGACCCTAAAGATCTGCGAAATCAGGAGGGCATGAATTCCTTGCTTACATGTATTATGTAGATTTATTTGAATAGTTCCAGGTTATTAGAATTTTATTATGAAATTGATTGAGATTGGTTGATGTGTTTGGATGATAGTGTGATGATTTATTTCAATTTATGCATAATTATTTCATGACATACTTGAATAAAAATCCGTGCATTTAGATTTATTTATTTATGGCATGCGTGAATAGGAAAATGTGCATTTAGAATTCATTATTTACTCAGGCGAATTGACATTCTTAATAGCTTGCATTATTTGATTTATTTTTCATCATAAGTGTGATGTTTGGCATGATTGAAATTGTTTGCAAAACTAAAATTAGACAAAATATTATTAAAAATCTACATACCGGTGCGATCGACGAGCCTGAAGTGGATCGAGGTGGTATCTCCTATATGCCACCACTTGAGATCGACGAGCTACAAAGTTGATCGTAGTTATTCTCAACCTCGAGCTGTCTGGGACAGCTAGAAGTTCTTGAGAGATGGTACTACATGCTAGCAAGTACACTCCTGCGGATTGTGATTCTAATAAGTTACCAACCTTGGGCATTATCTGAGATGTGTTTCTGACTCAGATCACAGAGAATATCAAGAGTCATTTCAACACTCTTCTGGTCTTATACTACAACCAAAACAAATGAATGTTTATAACACTTGATGTTTGAAAGTGTTTGTAATGTTTTGAGTTTTAATCTGTATAATGTGTGTAATGTGTAAGAATGATCCACTAGGCTATTGAGCTCATTCACATTTTATTTTTCAGGTACACATGGACGTAGAATACTGTAACCTATGTCAGAAGACTCTCACCATTGATTTGATAATCTCATGGGGAGATTATCTTGGATAGAAGGATTTAGAGGTTACATTTTATTTATTTTAATTGTAACAAAACTGAATGTATATTTTTTTTATTTAAATTTAACTTCACTATTTTATATGTAATTACCTTGATTTGGATTTCAAATGATCAAGTTAGTATAAAATGATTTTGATTATTTTATCCAATTTCGTATTTACTCTAATAATTTTTCATTATTTGTTACATGAATTTTTGGTTAAATGATTTGAAATTTTGATTTTTAGTTTGTTTCATCTAACTGAGTTTTTAAAGAAATTCCACTATGTAATTTGGAATTTATGATTCATGATTTGTAATTGATGATTTGTGATTTCAAACTTTCCTTGAATTGAAGAAAAGATTTTTGACAGAAAGAAACGATTTAAGTACCATGCTGATTTTCAACGGGCGACGACCCATAACAAGTGATAGGAGGTCTGATTGAGAATCGAGATGTTGCAAATATGGTATCAGAGCCCAGTACTATGATACACTAGGCTAGACTTGAATTCGTCGGATTTGATTTTTACTGAAAATGAATTTTACCGGAGTTGATTTTCACTAAAAAAATGAATTTTCTAAATATGATCTTAAAAAAAATAGTACCACGGGTAAAAGTCTAGTAGAGAGTCAATGTTGCCATCTTACTCGAGTTGGGTGATACGAGTCTTTGGAGTGGTCCCTAATAGTCAACCTTTTCTTGGGATAAAGGTCCCATAAGGTCTAATGTTTTTCGGCCGGAGAATGTCCCTGATGGTTGAGCTTTGTTCTGATGAAAGGTCTAGAGGGTTAATCGCTATTCAGGAAAGGTCTAAGACTTGGAACCGATGATATCATGAGGAATGATTGTATAAAACTGGATAGAGATTAATATTAGGTGGCTAGAGGTCTAGACAAGATTGAAGTGATGCTAGAGTACTTGAGTCACTGGTTACAAGTGTGACTTGAATACTAAGAGGTGTCCCCGATAGTTGATTTCTTCTCGGGGAAGGAATCCCTGAACGTTGATGGCCTTTCTTGGAAGGTGCATAGTCCTCAATGGTTTTATCCCTACTCCAGGAAGATGTCTTTGAAGGTTGATCCCTACTCGGGAACAAGTCCGATTTGGGAATTATGACCTCACATAAAGATGCAATTGAGTTGAATACCATGACCAATAGGTCTAGCTAGAGACGGAGTGTTGCTCAAAAGGCACAGTGGATCATAAATAAATTAAAAGACTCTAGGGCATAAGTTAGAGACTAATAACTTGTTTGAATGCACACTTGTTTGGTCAGGACCCGAGTTTAGGAGGATCTTGTATCTTTGGTCTCTATGTAGGATGGGGTGCATAGAGATTTGAGGGTATGGAAGAATCCTGGATTCGGAGAATAATAGACCATGTTTGGTGAGTGTCGATTTCTTTGGCTGAACTTGTACGCACTGTATTGTACTGGGATGGGGCGGTATAGTATGGTGGGTCTTGCGTCAGCTTTAGAACACGTCTATGGGTGCACTGTCGCTTTATGTTTAACTAAAGGATCTGGTTAAACATGGTGGGACATCTGCAGTCATGGATATTGAGACACTTGCGCCATTGTTTGGGTGTAATGCAAATTCTGGGTAAAAGTCTGTGTGGAAGGACGAGTGTGGGATGGGGCACATGGACCTGGAAGCATAAATGAAAGCTTGGGGTTACATTATGCTAGCGTGCATTGTTCGATTGTTTGTTGGATGATTGTTTGTTATATAGGTAGTTTGTTTATATTGAGCATCATAACCCAACCTCCCGTACCCAGAAACAAACGAAATGCTACCAATTTAGAAGCATGAACCCTTAGACCACTAAAACAAAGCGAGAAATTGGAAACATGAATATAGAGTCACATTAACATGATAAACGCGAAAGGGTATAGGCGGGTAGGAAGCCATGATACCTAGGTTAGAATATCACAGTTTCAATATTAAATCATGCCAGAGTTTGTTAATTTGTAGCTCTTTTTAGCATTAACTCGGAAAGAACGCTACGTTCACAATCTTTCCACTAAAAATAGGATACACATTATGGAACTACCTAGTTATGTGAAAGATTTGAGGAAATTGAATCTCAGGAAATGTTTTCAAAGGAGCAACAAACTAATATCCTTTATTAGTACAAGAGGATGAACTTAGTGTGGGTTGAGAAATACATCGGTTGTGTTTGTGAATTCAATGAATAGGATTTAGCTGAGGATCCTCTATGTAGGATCATAGTATCGCAGCAGAAGCGAAGTGGGCTAGTGAAAAATGTAGATCAATCGATAATAGTAGTCAACTTGATTCAAATTTCGATGAAAAAATTTTATTTAAGGGGGTAGGTTGTAACACCCTGCAATTCTACAAATGCGTTACGCCGCGTATAAATATAGAATAAAATATTATTTTGTCGAAAAATGAGAAATTTAAACTAAAATAACCAAAAGAAAAAATAAAAAGAAAATAAATAATAGTTTTACGAAAAAAAATAAATAAATGAAAATATAAATTTTAGAATTAACAATGTCTAAATTAAAAATATGAGGTTTGAAAACAATATTATAATAATAATCATAATAATAATGAATGAGTTAAAATCTTATTTTATTTAAATCTAGGCATAGACTATGCTTTGGAATAATAATGAAAAAATTAGTGATGGAAATATTGAGAGGTTAAAAATTAAAGAGTGATTTGAGAAATAAAATTAATATTGATTGATTGAAGTTGTTGTCTTAGTGACATTAATGTTGAAGTTGATATTAGAATGAAAGTTAATATTGATCGAAAAAAATTTAAAAAATAAAAATCGAACTTTGATTTGAGAAATACATATATATATATATATATTGCTTAGTTTTGAAAAAAGAAGAAAAAAAAAAGAAAAACAACTGAAAAAATATAATGATAAGAAAATAATATAATGCTCTATTTTTGAAAGAAAAAAAGAAAAAATTGAGAAAAATAGGGAAACAACAAAAATCTAGAATGAAATGGAAATCTGAAGAAGAGAATGACTTTGGGCGGTAATGATCAACAAAAAAATGGAAGAAATCTGGAAGCATCACAAAGAGGGGCATGCTCTATTTTTGAAGATCAATAAGAATAAGGAAATGTGGTTTTGATTTGTGATTTTTGGGTATGATGAATAAGAAAGACAAGAACAAAAATGAAGAACCGTGAATTTCTAGATTTTGTGATGGGAGTTTTGGTGTTGAATGATGTAGCATGAAGGAAAATGAAGAACGAAGATGAAAAATAGCAAGAAGAAGATGAATCTGAAAGTCTCACGATTTGGGGATTTTGATGTGTGCACAATTTAGGGATCGTATGGATATCGATTTGCAGATTTTGATATGTGTTTCGTGATTAGGAATTTAGGGCTTTGGTATTAAGGTTGTGTTTCGTTGCTAAGAAAATTTTTCTTGAGAAAATATTATTTTCTTAAGAAAATGTTGTTGAGAAAATTTTCTCATGGTTGTTTGGTTGGACATGATAAAATTTAATAAAAGATAGTTATAGGTAATTATTTTTTAAATTTATGTACAAAAAATTTTCTCATGAGAAAATTATATTTTCCCACCCTTTAGGCTGAGAAAATTATGGTGAGAAAAGTTTCAAAATTTTTTTTCTCACCCTTTTGTCCATCCAAACAATAGAAAATATGATTTTCTCAAGAAAATAAAAATTTTTCCGAGAAAATGTCTATTTTCCGAGCAACGAAATACAACCTAAGTGATTTGGGGTTTTTGCAATCTATTTGATGTGAATGATGAACCAAACAAAGAATGTGATTTGTGATGTGTGTGTGTGTGTGTGATGACCGTGAAGCACGAACGAAAAAAAAAACTAGAAATTTCTAGTTTGATGCTACCGGATGAATGAATGAAGATGGGATGTTGTGTGATTCTAGATTTGAGCAAAATCATGACTGTTTTCATCTTGCTGCTGCTAACATGTTCAAACGAAGAACAAATCCGGTGTGTGCGTGATTCAAAGATGGGAACAAAGAAGAAAAAGAAAAAAAATACGGTTTGAGGGTTTTGATTTGGAAGAACAAGAACAAAAAAATCTGAGTTTTTGTGGCTTTGGTGTGGGGTTATTTGGAATTATTGATACATGCTAGCCGTGATTCAAAGAAGAAGAAAATGCAGGAATTTTTCAGATTTGTGTGTTATTGAGGGCCGGTGATGTGTAATTTGGGGTTCTTTCTTCAGGCTTGTGATTGTGGGTTGGTGTTTGATTTTGGTTTTCTTGTTACTACCGAATGGAAGTAAAGTAGGTAAAATTTGGGTTTTGATGTTGAAACGAGGAAGAAGATGAGTAGTGTATGGTATCAATTCAGATTTGATTTTGGCATAGCAGTTAGATAGGTTTTAATGAAAATGATGAGTTGAAACATTGGATGTGTGATGTGGCTTCGTCGTTGACATCGTTCGTGCGATGAAGAACGATCTGCAAGGTGAAGTATTTTAATTTTTGATTTTAAATTTTAGATAGTTTTAAATTTATTTTTAATGATTATAGATGCGAAAAAATGAAAAAAAATAAAATTTAGAAATTTAAAACCTTATTTAATATGTTGGTAGAAATATTATTATGATGCATGTAGATTTTTAATAGATGTTTGGAGATAATAATATCAGAGTTCATGAGGTTCAATATCTTTAGAAACCTAAATCAAAAGATTGTGTAGATACAATCCTAATTTAATTAAGAATGATTTTTTATATAATAAATGAGAAATCATATTAGAAGTTTAAAATTTAATTATTCAAATTGGTTAAAAACATGAAAAATAAATTTTTAGAAGCTTAAAATCTTTTATAAAAAGAGAATAAAATTTTAGGCTCTAAAACTAAACTTATAACATTTATAAGTCTTATTTTATTCATACCTAATTTAATTACAATATGAATAGATTATTTAAATATGTGAAAATTTTTAAGTGAGATAAAAACTTTATTTTATTTAGAATAAGATTAAATGAACATGAGACAGATTATTTTTGTAGGACCCAAATTCTAGTCTTAGTATTTTAAAAATTATTCGTTCTGATCTAAATAAAATTTTTCAGAAGTGAATGAAGTATAGAAGCTTAAAAAAATTAATTATTAGAA
Source organism: Tinospora cordifolia (assembly GCA_030144865.1). NCBI lineage: Eukaryota > Viridiplantae > Streptophyta > Magnoliopsida > Ranunculales > Menispermaceae > Tinospora > Tinospora cordifolia. The sequence continues at coordinate 3,478 of JAJIYU010009771.1, read as the reverse complement.
TTTTCTATTTTTAGATTAAAAGTTTAAATTAGAAGAAATATTAATTTTCTAAAATTTAAGCATAAATGTATTTTTGAATGTAATTTTAATAAATACTGAAGATCTAGAAATAAATAAGAATGATTTTTATTTTAGCTTTGGAAATCTTATTTTGACCCGAATAAATTTTGTTGAAATTAATATTTAGACTTAATAATTATTTTAAAAAATTATTTAAGTTTAAGAATATTTTGAATAATATTAAATGTGGATTAGAAACTTAGAAATTTTTATTGACTATTGAATTTCAGATTTTTACATTTTAGAGTATCGAGTATCTCGACGGAAAGCAAATTGGCCCTTAAGATCTACAGAATCTGGTGGGTGTGAATTCCTTGCTCACACGTATTATGTAGATTTAAAATTCAAAACATTTGTTTGAATATTTCTAAGTTATTAGAATTTTATTATGAAATTGATTGAGATTAGTTAATGTGCTTGGATGAGAGTGTGATGATTTATTTCAATTTACGCATAATCATTTCATGACATACTTGAATAGAAATCCACGCATTTAGATTTATTTATTTATGGCATGCATGCATAGGAAAACATACATTTATATTTCATTATTTACTGATGCGAATTGTCATTCTTAATAGTTTGCATTATTTGATTTATTTTCCATCATAAGTGTGATGTTTAGCATGATTGAAATTGTTTGCAAAACTAAAATAAGACGAGGGATTATTAAGAATCCATGTATCGGTGCGATCGACAAGCTGAAGCGGATCGAGGTGGTATCTCCTATATGCTACCGCTTGAGATCGACAAGTTACAAGGCAGATTGTAGGTATTCTTAACTTGGAGTTTTCTGAGACAGCTAAAAGTCCTTGAGAGAGGGTACTACGTGCTAGCAAGTACACTCCCTCGGATTGTGATCCTAACAGGTAACTGGCCTTGGGCATTACTTGAGATGTGTTTCTGACTCAGATCACAGAGAATACCGAGAGTCATCTAAACACTCTTTCGGTCTTAGACTACAACCAAAACAAATGAATATTTGAAACGCTTAATGTTTGAAAGTGTTTGTAATGTTTTGAGTTTCAATTTGTATAATGTGTGTGATGTGTAAGAATGATCCACTAGGCTATTGAGCTCACTTCCATTTTATTTTTTAGGTACACATGGACGTAGAATATTGTGACCTACGTCAGAAGACTCTCACTATTGATTGATAATCTCATAGGGAGATTATCTGGGATAGAAGGATTTAGAGGTTCTATTGTATTGATTTTAATTGTAAATTTAATTTCACTGTTTTATATGTAATTACCTTGGTTTGGATTTCAGATGATCAAGTTAGGATAAAATGATTTTGATGATTTTATCCGATTTCGTATTTACTCAAATAATTTTTTATTATTTATTACACGAATTTCCGGTGAAATGATTTGAAATTTTGATTTTTAGTTTGTCTCGTCTAACTGAGTTTTTAAAGAAATTTTGCTACGTAATTTGGAATTTATGATTCATGATTTGTAATTGATGATTTGTGATTTCAGACTTTCCTTGAATCAAAGAAAAGATTTTGACAGAAAGAAATGATTTAAGTAGCATTCTGATTCTCAATGGGCGAAGACCCATAACACATGACGGGAGGTCTGATTGAGAGTTGGGATGTTACAGTTAAAGTATTGGATATGGTAAAACATAGAGGATAAGTGGCCATCGTACCTGGGGGTACGTTTTGGGCATATCTATCAATTGGCCTCCCATATGGAAGATTTGAGGTTGCCATACATGAGATATGAGCTGACGGATCCCTATGAAATTATATGAAAATATGCCTAATCGTCAGGTACACCCACTCAAGTGGATTTATTGTTGCCTTGTAGCCTATTGAGAGCTTCGACATGTGTTCTCAACATTAAAACCATTTTTCAAAATAGAATGTACACGACTGCATTGTGAATTTATCATTCATTAATTGTTGCATTCATTTCCATTATAATTATCGTGCACACATACATGACATTTTTTTTATAGAATTCTTATTCTAAGTATAGATTAAACTATATTATTTACTGAGTCGCTGTGGACAAAATTGGCTAACTACTCTAACATTTTAGTTTCTTCTTCCGCGGATAAAGGGAAGAAAGTGGTTATCGCGTAGAGTGCACCTCTTTTATTTAGGTATGTTTCTTCATATGGTTTACTGTTTTGAGAGTTAGTATAATGTATAGGATGTGAGAAAAATATTGTCGATATTTTGACTTAGACTTTTCTGCTACTGCTACATTTAGGAGACTGTATGTATATAGTTGACTCTTGTTTAACTTAAAAAAAAAATTATTGTAAATATTTGATCTAGTTGCTTCTGCATATTTTATAATTACTCTAATAGTGTTGTGAAAAGGCTTAACAGTCTTTTGGCGAGCTTAGTTTGAGAGTGAGTTTGTCAGAACACTAAGTTGGTCTGTTCGTACTTTTTCCTAGGGAAGGGGTCCCAACAATATGCTCGTCAAAATTAACCTATTTGTATTTATTAATCTTGTAGTTGAAAATTTTAGTTATTTATCAACTGAAGATATAAACTAATTAGTTTTTAACTGTAACAAACCATGTTTTTGGACATTGAGGCGACAAGTTCGACATGTATTTTCATATATCAATTAATGAATTATAAATGAAAATATATGATTTTACGAGAATTGTATAAATTAATGCGTGTATTAAATAGTAATATGTGATTCTCGATGATAGTATTAATTAATAAGTATATTATTTGAAAAATTAAAATAAATAATAAAATAATATTTAGTGAGAGTTAAGTTAAAAAAATTGAATGAACTGACTTAATTTTAATAGATACATATACATATTGATGTAGGTATATATATATATATATATATATATATGTATGTATGTATGTATGTATGTATGTATGTATGTATAAATGGGTGCATAGATATATGAAAAAAAAAATGTATATTGGATAAGAATGATGAGTTGTTCGATAAATGGAAGTGAGAAAAATAAAAATGTATAATATTAGAGGATGATTATTGGATGAATTGGTGGATAAGGGAGAATGAGATCTTTATCTTGGCATTTAATGTAGTTGGGATCCTCCACTTAATTGCCTATATGTATATTGATAACCCTTCATTTCATTCTCTCATTATCTCCTCCATTTGGCATCCGAGATAAGAAAAGGAGAAGAAAGAAAGAAGAGAGGGGGCAACCAAATTCCAAAAGTGAAAGGAGAAAAAAAGAAGAAAAAAGAAAGGGGGTGTGTAAATTTTCTTAAATTCGATATTTTAATGACTTATTTTCAATTCTTTCAATAAAAGATAGATAATAAAGTTATAAACAACAATCTTATCTGTCGCAACCCACCCCGTAAAGGTGACGTCACGACCGGCACATAATACCATATACGCTACTCCTACGTATATAATACTATGTCAGCCTCTCACAGTTAATCCTACTCAAC
>JAJIYU010009770.1:0-16730 GCA_030144865.1 Tinospora cordifolia | reverse complement strand
ATTTGCTTTACCTGGATCATTAATTCAATAATGGTCCATAATTCTTTATACATATACTATTGGATAAATTAATTAACAAAAATTCTTGTTTATTCATTCTAAATTATGAGGCATTACAAAACATGCCTTATTTGCCTTGTGTGATGGCAAGCAAGAGAACCAAAGGAGAAGGTTCTAAGAGAATATTCTCTCTTACTATGGGACGTCTAGAATTGTTATAGAAGGGTTCTAGAATGAAGATATTCTCTGAATTTGAATTAGAAAAAAATGCTAGAGAATATTCCTTGGCGCCATAAGAAAATAGGCAAGATTGGTGATCCATGAATTTACTTACCTCTTTCACACTCTAGACATTTGGAAACTTGCTGAAAAGTTAAAAGTTGCCCATGCTGCCCAAGAAACCCTAGGACATTCCCCTTGGCCCTTGAAAAAAACAATAAATAGCCCCTTATGTTGCTCACAATCCCTCATTCCAAGAACAAGAGAGACTCCTTCCTATTGTGCTCTCAAACCTCTTCTTCTTATTCTTCTTCTTCTTTCGTCTTGTTTTCTTTTGTGCATGAGTAAAAGACTTTTAGTTTTAATATTTAGTGATTAGTAGAGAGTTGTTTTGCTAAGATTTGGAAGAGCTAAAGCAAAGAGAACCTCTACTAGAATTTTTGGGAAGACATCTCTTAAGGTGGAAGTTGTTCCTCTTAAATACTTTTTTTCTTGTTGAAACCATTAGCATGTTTATTTTTTGTGAGATTTGTTTATTTTTCTGAAATTCATTTAGTATACATTCAGTTTTCAATATTTATGCATGTGTTTAGTTTGATTTCATTCATTTCCATGTACGCATGATGAACGTCCCTTGCTAGTACCATATTTTTGGGGATTGTCCAAATGCTTGATGCATATGGTGAATGGTGAATGTTTGGCTCTATGAAATTCTGAATTTATTTTTAGTTTGATGCCATATTGTGAAATTTTTATTTATGTTTCATGATTATGGGATTTAATATGAGAATATGGTGATCCTAACCATGTATCATCATTGTAGACACATGGTTGCTATGGGTGTTCTCTTCTTATGATTAGTTCATAGGGGTTGTAATACCTAAGTAATTGGTTGGTGGGTTTGAGTCCCTAAGTGCGAAGTCCAATGAAAATGAATAAGAAAGGTCATATTTCAATCTAAGGAGTCACTTAGTTGAGAACATCAAGGGGAAAAACTCTTTTGGTTTAAGTTTCAACTTTACACAACTTGATGCTCGAAACACCTAATGTTTGTTAGTGTTTGAATTATTAACGTGTTAGTGATTTGAATATGAAAATGGTTATTTAAGATCCATTGAGCTTAGTGCTTACCCTTTCTTTAACAATTTTCAAGAAATTGAATATGCAAGGACTTGAGACATCTATTTTGATTTTATTTAGAAAATCTCTATGTAAGACATGTTTGCCCAGTTTTGTTATGAATACCGCTGCAACCATTTTAAGTTGAAAGTTATAAAATTTTTATGATTCAATAAAATTTAGGATTCCCTTTATCTCTTATAATGCGGCCTTGTTTAAATTTAGTTAGGTTGTGTGTTCTTATTTTGCATTAAGGCATGAGATAATAAAAATAGAAAGTCAAGTGTGCATCACTTGTAAAGTAACATCGGGCCCAACCCGCCTTGTGGTTGAGTCCAAACACTCATAGAAGGAATACGAGGGTTGGGTTGTTACAAAAATGGTATCAGAGCTACTTTAGGTGTGACGGAGGTGTGAGTTTTTAGGACGGGGTTGCTCCAATGGGGGTGGATTGTAATATCCCACATTGCTTCGACACCAACTAGTGCAATGCTTCGACTAAATGAGCAATTGCGAGTATTACTAGTGCCGAATGCCTTTGGGAGACTCAGGTTCAAGTCTTGCAAAGAACAAAACCCTACACCCCGTTAGTGGTGGCTTCGGTGGAGACAATATTGGTACGTAGTGGGCATGCATTGTTACAAATGGTATCAGAGCTGCTCTGTGTGTACCGAAAGTGTGAATCTTGAGGACGAGATTGAAATATCCCACATTGGTTTGACACCAGGGAGATTCTTGGGCGAAATGTGCATTCGAGGGTGTCTCATTGTGCCAAACATTTTAGGGAGACTTAGGTACAAGTCTTGCCAAGAACAAAACCCCGCACCTAGTTAGTGGTGGCTATGGCGGGGACAATATCATCACGGTGGGCCTAGGTTGTTACAAGAATGAAAGACATTGCCTTAGTTAAAGTTCTCTAGAAACATCATGAAGTAGAAGAGGCCACTTGGGAGTTGGAAAGCGAGATGAAGGCTAAGTATCCAACCTCTTCGCTAAAAGTACATGATTGAACAACACTTGAGTAAACTAGTGCAATTTCAAGGACGAAATCTCTTTTAAGGGGAGTAGGTTGCAATACTCCAAAAATTTTGTAAATAAAATTAAATAAAATAAATTAAGAAAAATTAACTTTGAGAATTTTGTGAAAATTTTGGTGCAAAAAAATATATTTCAACATAGGAAAAGGTAGGAAAAAAAAAGAAAGAAAAAAAATGTATTTTTGTGCTGGGCTGCTGCAATAGTGAAATCACTACCGCGGTATCGCGTATTTTTCAAAAAAAATAGAAAAAAGCAATTTGCTCCATTACTGTGGTAACTAAATGGGTTACCGTGGTAATGTAATAGAAAAAGCTAAAAAAAGTGAAAAATTCACGAGAAAAGTTACTGAAAGCCTCAAAAACCCTAAAATGCTACTTACTTATTCTTGTGCGTGGAAGGCATGAAAGATTGAAGAATTAACAAGTTTTCTACATTGAAAACACCCCAAACTTGCCAATTCATGTTCATTGGGATTCTATATAAACCCATGCTTGGGCATTCATTTTCTTCATCCCAGCAAGAAGTAGATAATTTTCTTCTTGCCCTCTCCCCTTCCTTTATACATCTATTCATTCTTTGGCTATCTATCTAAGCTCTAGACTCCTCTTCTGAGTCAATTGTGTCTAAGTCAATAGATTTTCCTAGTAGTTCTACTAATTGAGCTCTGACACTACTCTTAGGTGTCGGTCTATCATTCTTTTTTAGCGAGTTATAGCCTAAGCTTTGATACCAACTTTGTAATACCCTGGCCCCAAAATCTTTTCACGTTCGCCACACTCGACGCACTTGTCTCTCAACTCGAGACATAATCACATTTTCATGTGGTCACTCTTACTTACACTGTCCGGGCACCAAAATATTATTATTTTTTATATTTGTAATACCCTAAATTCTTTGTACTCAATTAAATGAAATTTATCATTTATTCAGTAAAATTTGGGTAAAAAATGAAATCGGGCTCATTTTAGGGATAAATTTAGTATGTTCCAAAACTCTCATTTAGTGCCCCTTAGGAACCCAAAACAATTTGAAATAGAGTAAGGTGACATGTACCGACTAATGGGACAACACATCAGGAGGTCCAAATTAGGAAAGAATTGACATTGAGGGTACCTTGGGGGATCGAAATGACCCGAAATGAAACAAAATGACATGAACTACAAAATGAGTGATATATCCAAAAATCAGAACAATTAGCCAAGATTTGGATTTTAATTGCCCAATAACCTCAGTGGGTCTTAAATAAAAAAGTTTTCGAGGAAAAATCACATTGGGCCAAACCATACCTTAAAATGTGCATTAGGTTCATGTGATTCCAAAACTATAGGTTATAAATCTAATTCCTTGTAAATAATGAGATATTAATTTTTATTTAATTTTTGTGAATCCGTGAAGTCAAGGCCACACCAAACATGTGCAAGTCACATAGGTGAAACACCATGATCATGTGCATCCTATCGTACCCAAAGCTCCATGGTACGTGTCCATTATTTGAATTTGTGAAAAGTAATCCCATATTCCATACAATTGATCATGTATGCCCACACCTACCCAAGGAATGAGACGTCCCATTGCAATTGAAAAATTCAAGAAGAGTGATTCCATGTACACCATACTTGATGATGTATACCATGTCCCATTTGTGCAAAACCGGCCCACATGTGTGTGTGTGCACACATGTGAACAACCCAAATTAGAAGGGTTTGAAATCTGAAACATGCACCCAAAAACCCTAGCCATCCCATGCATATATATAAGCCAAGAAAACCATAATAGAAAATTTATTTTCTCCCCTTTTGGCACCAACTCGTGGGTGTACATTAAAGGGTAAACCATACTTGGAGTTTGAATTATTTAGTAAGTTTCCTTAAGCTTAGATTTGCATATTAGACCATGATATAGTGTCCCTTCAAGTTTGATTGCATACTCCCTTTGCTTGATGTCCAAGTATAGAGAAATAACAAACATTCCATGTGTGTTGGTGTGATGAGCAAGCAAGAAAACCAAACAAAAAAGTTTTATGAGCAAGATCCTATCTAAAGGAGGAAGTCCCAACTAAGATTAGCATGATTCCAAGTCTAAAAAGATTCTCTAATATTGATTAAGAAATAGGCTAAAGAATCAAATATTAGCTCATGAGAATTTAGCAAGCTTAAGTGGGCCCATGAGCACACTTGCGCTATTCAAGCCAAGCCGTCCACCTTGGGTTGCAAATTCGCCCAACTTTGTGAGCTGCCAAAGCTGCCCTAGATGTCCCCTAAGTGCCCATGAACACCTTTAAATACCCCCTCTTGCTCACATTCATCTCATCCCAAAGTAAAGAGTTGACACTTCCCTCTTTGCTTGTTCTTGCCCTCTTCTTGGCATCTCTTCTCACTTCTCTTTTCTCTCTTGTGTTAGAAGTTCTGATTTTAGTATTTTAGAGAGTTGTTAAAGTAGTTTTTGTTGGTAGTTAAAAGTTCTTAAAGTTCTAAAAGTGGTAAATAAGGGGGACCTTTGCCAGATTCAACAAGAAACTCATATTAAGGTGGAGGGGATTTCTTAAGCCTTTACTTTGCTATTTTAAAATTCTAGCATATTCATGCTTGTTGAAATTTTGATTTTTAGCACGTTTTATTTTAGTTTCAGCATGAATGATCATATTTTAATTTCAATTTAGCACATTTTTATATTGTAATTATTCATGATACCATGCCATGCTTAGATTCCATGCTTAGGCTTACTCTGAAGTTTCAAGCATGCCATATGATGTTTTTATACTTTCTTGGTTGTTTAAAATTCTGAAATTTATATTCTAAATTTATTTTATGATTATGTGATCTTAAACATAAGAAAGTGAAGTTAAGAACCACATGTCATAGTGATCCGTAGGGATGATGTGGGTGTTCTTATCACATGCTTAGAGTGTGTGGCTACGGGGCGCAACTAAGGGATACTTGGTATGTAGCATCTAATGGAAAGTAATAAAAGAATTGTCTTTTCACCCTAAAGAAGGGTATTTAAAATAAGAAAATCAAGGGAATAGGCTCCCTTTCAGTCATAACGTCGACTTGAAGCCAAAACATTATGTGAATCACTTAATACATGAAAGTGTGTGAAATTGGATGTGTTATTGATTTGAAATAGTAAGTTAGTTATTTAATGAATGATACACTGAACTTTGTACTCACCCCATTTCTTTTATTTTTCAGGAAATTGAATGAACCATGAAGATTATGGATCTTAGATTCTTTTTAAATATTGAAAATTCCATCGTAAGGGCATGTTACCCTAGTTTTGATTTTTAGACTTCTACTGAATTTTAATTTTTATTAAAGAGTTGTGTATTCAAGTTTATGATTTAATTTAAGAACGTAAGTTTCTTTATTTTATTTGAATAAATAAAGAGTTTGAAGTATTCCTTTTTCACTTGTATTGCACTTGTTGAATTGAAGATTGAGCATAATGAAAAGTGTATTCATGAGGGATTTTAATAAGTGTTAGAACAAAGGAATTGAAACGCAAGTTGTGTAAGTGTAAATGTAACATAGGACCCAACCCGCCTTGTTGTTGAGCTTAAACCTATTTCTAGGGGGTTGGGGTGTTACAATATTATCTCCTGGTTTGTTTGTACCAGGTCACATCCCATACCACATCGGAGTAACAACACATTAGTTCATAACATGAATAAGTAACAATGTTGGGATGATAAACTAAATGAAATAATCAACTTACCATCAATAATTGTCAAACATTAGCCCCTGTGGCCAAGGTTCATACAAAATAATAAATGTCTAGCTTCGCGGTCGACCCAAAAAAATAAATTATCCATCAATAGGTAAATGAACATAATGAATGTAACTAGGACCCATGCCCTACAACAAGAAAATAAAAATAGCCTTATAATCCTACGCAACCTCATTAGTAAGGCATACATCTACTACCAAAGACTCTTCTTCACTTTTCAATACAAGTGTCTTCAGTGAATACTTGAAAAAGAATTAGTGGGGTGAGCTCAAGAGCCTAGTAGATCATACACGAAACATCTTGAGTATTATCAGAGTTTGTGTTTGTAACACCCCAACCCTCATATTCTTTGAGCATTGGACATAACTACCATTCTTTGACAGTGGACTTAACCATTTGGTGAGTTGGGTCCATGATACTGTACAAGTGACCCACACTTGATTTTCTATTTTCAATACCTCATGCCTTAGTGTAAATTCGTAAATACACATTTTCTCTTTGTGAACAATCAAACCAATTATTTAAGAGATAAAGAAAATTCAAATTCCTTTATTCATAATAAAAAAAGAAAGTATATAACTTTCTAATTAAACTATTACAGTGAAATAATAATAATAAAAATTTAGCAACATGCCTAACTTAAACTTTTCAAAAAAAAAAACTTAAAGAAAACGTCTCTTGTTTAGCATCCATGCCAATTATCAATTCCCTAAAAAATAAGAGAGGAAGGGGTGAGCACAAAGCTTAGTGGATCATTTTCAAACAACCATTATTCATATTCAAACTAATAACACGTTCATAATTCAATCACTTGCATATATTAGGCGTTTCAAGCATCAAATTGTTTTAAGTTGAGATTTAGATCTAAAGGGTTTTAAGGCCCTCGATGTTCTTAACAAAGTACCTCCTTAGAGTGAAATATGGCATGTTTTTGCCAATTTCATTGAACTTTCAAAACTTAGGGACACGTACCTACCAACCAAGTACTTTAGTCTTAAAACCATATGAACAAATCATATGAAAAGAACATCCATAGTAATCCCACATGTTTACTATGATGATACATGGTTATTATCACCATCTTCTTATGCTAATCTCATTTCCATGATTCATAAAAACTAATTTTAGAACATGAACTATGAAAAATAAAATTAAGATCATAATCAAAACTGAAAATCAAGTATGGAACGTCCAAAAACTGGTGTCATATTATGAAATAAAGTCTAAGCATGATACTAATATGGTATGAGCATGAGAAATGCATAAATATGAATCAAATCTGAAACTGAAAATAGGTTTCAAGATACTAAAACTAAAACCTTTTGTTTTCAAAGAAATCACACAAGCAATGAACATGCTACAAATTTGAATAAGAACAAAGGGTGTTCTAGAAGTCACTTCCACGTATTAGTGGTTCTTTCAAAATTCAGCAAAAGTTCCCCAACATCTAGCACTTTCAAACACCAACAAAAATTACTTCAACAACTCTCTAAAACACTGAAATTAGAACTTCTCACACAAGAGAGAAAAAAAAGTGAGAAGGGATGCTAAGAAGAGAGCTTAGAGAGAACAAGGGAAAATCTCAACTTTTGTTCTTGCGATGAGAGGAATGAGAGCCTAGAGGGGGTTTTTATAGATTTTCAGAGAGCATATGGGATGTCCTAGGGCAGCCTTGGGCAACTCACCAAAAATTTAGGCAAGTTTCTATACATAAAGGGGACGACTAGCATTTGTGCTCATGGGACCACTTTGCTTTCCAATTTCTTATGAGTCAAGATTTGATTCTCAATCTTATTACTTAATCAATATTAGAGAATAATTTCAAAATCAAAATTTTACTAATATCAGTGTGGGACATCCCTAGTGAATAAAAGATGCTCATAGAATTTTCTTATTTGGTCATTTGCTTGCTCATCACACAAAACACACAATACGACATACATTCCATTTCCTATTCTTGGGCATCAAACTTTAGGAGTATGCTATCAGTTTTTGAAGGGACACCGTATCAGAGTCTAAGATTGTAATCTAGGTTAAAGGAAACTCCCTAATTCAGTCCAAACCCCAAAGTTGGCGCACCAACTTGTGTAGTATTGATTTGGTGCCAAAATGGGAGGAAATCTTTGATTTAGGAAACTTTTCCATTATCTTTCATTTGGAAAATCCTCATGTAATTTCTCTAATATGACAGCTAGGGTTCTCTTGTGAGCATCTCTTACACATAAGAAACTTCTAAGGTTGGAATTAGGCACATGTGAAGCACACACATGTGGTAGACATTACTAAGGTGCATGGTACACTTGATCACTTTCCTTGGTACATAGGATCATTTGTCTTGATTTCTATTCATAGGTGGCACCTTATATAAGTGAGTGTACTAAATCATTGTGTGGTCCATGGGATCATTCTACAAGGGCTCAAACAATGGGAACATCCCACGGGGCTTTGGGTAGGGTGAATGTGCACATGATCATGGTGTTCCACCCATGTGACTTGCACATGCTTAGGGTGGCCATGACTTCATGGGTTCACAAAAAATCAAATAAAAATTAATATCTCCTTATTTACAAGGAATTATGATTTATAACCTATAGTTTGGTAATCACATGAACCTAATGCACGTTTGGCCAATTGTCCTGATTTTTGGATATGTTATTTATTTTATTAGTTTATGTCATCCCATTTCATTTTGGGTCATTTCGTTTTCCCGAAGCACCTAAATGCAAATTCTTTCTACATTGGACCCCGTGAAGGGTGTTTGACAAATAAAAATCCTATTCTTAAGCAACTGAGTTGCTTTTTGGATATGTTGTTCAATTGGTCGATGCAAGTCACTTTGCTTCATTTAAGGTTGTTTTGGATTCCCAAGGGTCACTAAATAAGACTTTTAGAACCTACCAAATTTAGCCTTGAGATGAGCCCGGTTTCATTTTGCACCCAAATTTTATTGAATGAATGATAAAGTTCATCTAATTGAGTACAAAGTTTTTAGGGTATTACAACCTACCCTCCTTAGAAAAATTTCGTCCTCAAAAGTTATACATAACTAAGGATTTTTAGTGAATAGATGTGGATACTTGGTTTCCATCTCGCTTTTGAGTTCCCAGATAGCTTCTTCCACCCCGTGATGTTTCCACAATATCTTCACTAACGAGATATTATTTGCTCGTAGACTCTGTACTTATGGTTGAGGATTCTGATTGTTGTTTCCTTGTAAGTAGCATCATTTTGAATATGCGCTTCCTCCCAATGGATGATATGAGAGGGGTCTAACTCATAAGCAAATTTCCCGATTCTCAACATGGATACATTGAATATGTTATGAGCTTAAGTCATTCGGTTTGGTAGGTCTAACTCATAAGCAAATTTCCCGATTCTCAACATGGATACATTGAATATGTTATGAGCTTAAGTCATTCGGTTTGGTAGGTCTAACTCATAAGCAAATTTTTCAATTCTTTTAAGTATTTCAAAGGGTCTGACAAACCTCAAATATAACTTTCCTTTGAATCCAAACCTATTAATGCCCTTCTGAGGACTAATTTTCAAAAATACCTTGTCATCAACTTGGAACTCTAGTGGTCTTCTCCTCTTGTCAGCATATCTCTTCTGATGACTCTGTGATATAGTCAGCCTCCTCTGTATTAACTTGACTTGGTTATTCATTTCTTCCACCAAATTTTGTCTAGTTAATACATGATCCTCGAGTTCAACCTAGCAAGTAGGTAATCTGCAAGGTCTTCCATAAAGAGCCTCGAATGGAACCATCTTAATACTCATCTGATAACTATTGTCATAGGCAAACTCTGCCAAGTATAAGTACTTGCTCCAATTTCCCTTGAAGTCTAAAACACAAGACCTCAACATATCCCTAAAATTTGGATAACTCTCAGACTAACTATCTGTTTGAGGGTGAAATGATGTACTCATGGTGAGGTTAGTACCCATCTCCTTCTATAGACTCTGCCAGAACTGTGAAGTGAAGTGAGAGTCTTTGTCAGAAACTCGCTCTTGTGACATGCTATGTATCCCCTCTCCATTCCTAAATGGTAAGTCCCATGTGTCAGTTTGTGGATCGCGGTTTTACGCACTAATCCCTACGGGTGCCCGTTGTAGGCCGACCGCCCTACCTAAACCAATCATCATATCGGTCCCTAGGCCCCATTGCCAAATAGTCTTGGGCACACCATGAAGCCTGAAAATTTCTTTCATATAAATTTCTCCTAGCTTACAAACATGGTCTGTGGATCTAATCGGCAAGAAGTGAGACACTTTAGTGAGACAATCCATAATCACCCAAACAATATCTTCTTCTCCTTTTTGATTCCTAGGCAAACCATTGACAAAATCCATGGCAATGTTATCCCATGTAATACCTGAAATTTTAGTGACGTAATAACCAAAATTTGAGTTTAAAACACATTTCATTAGCCCATATACGTATATATTTATATATACATACATACATACATACATACATACATACATATATATATATATATATATATATATATATATTTGTCATTGATATGCAATTAATTAGTTAGCATAGAAGTATAAAGGGATATACATTGATTAATATTAGACATGGGTAAATATACACTTCTCTATTTGAATAAGAAAATAATATTTTTAGTATGATATTAATATAGAAAAGTATGTGTATAAAGTATTAATTAGATGCACTCATGAAAATAATATTTCGTTTAGTAGATAGTAATGTACATAGAAAAGTATATGTGTATAGGAAATGCATTCATGAATGAAATATCTCATTTGGTGTGAATTAAGGTATGCATATGTAGGAAATAATAATCCCAAATTGGAAAGATAGAAACACTAGTTGGAAGAGGGTCCTATATAAACCCCCCTACTCCACCCATTTCATTCATTCCAAAGACAAGAGTTGAAAATTTATCTTGCTCTCTTTCTTTGCCTCCTTGGCAACCTTAGTTGTAATTCTTCTTTGCTTGAGCTATTCTAAATAGTTCGCGAAGTAGTAGCAACGAAGTGCTACAAAGAATTTAGGAAGCGATCTTGAGGTGAGTTTTTTTCCTTTCTTTTAATTTATTATTTTGATTTAGATAATGCTTGCTTATTTGTTAGTTTGATTTTATTCTTTGCATTTGTGTCATTCAATTATCATGTTGCTCATGACCAAGAGAGTATGCTCTGTAGTTATGTCTTGTATGATCTTCTACATCAGAAATCGAAAGTCGTTTTTCCTGTTTGAGAGAGTATGCTCTGTAGTTGCGTCTCGTACGATCTTTTACATCAGAAATCGAAAATCTGTGCTTTTGTTGATTTATCATGTTATACTATTGGTATGTTTAATTACTGTTGAAATATTTATTTACTATGCTCTTGCACATAAAAATCAAATTAAATGAGATTTCAACCATGTACCAGTACAGGGGACTTTCTATGTTCCTTGTAGAATTGGAACTGGCTGTCAATACTAACACTAGAATGGAACGAGTTTCAAGAATGATCCCACTAGAGATGGGTTTGAGTTTCAGAATTGATCTCTCTCCCTAGATCTGGAGCACAAAGTTTATTCCAGTTCGGTCTAAATTACGACTAAATTAATATATTGATTGAATCGAATTAATCTCTGAAAGTGTTTGATATGCTTGTATTGTTTGGTTGAAATAATGGATTAAATAGATGGAATGATTCATGAGGCTTTTTAGCTCACCCCCCTATTTTTCACATCTCAGGGAATTAATCAGCTTACAAGGAGATTTATCTGTTGAAAATTTTTATTTATTTTAATGTAGGGCGCATCAGCCCAAGCTAAAACATGTATTTCAGCTTTGAATTTATTTTTCGCTGTAATGAATTATTGTACTCGAAATTTTTGAATGAATAAATGAATAATCTTATTTACCATGATGTCATTTTGTACATAGACTAATGTACACAGGAACCCTAACAGATTTGGGTCCAAGAAGAAGAAAATGTAGCACGGGCCCGTCTCCCGGGCTTCCCAAGATTTTTGATCAAAGAGAGTTGAACCGTCAGATGACGTGAAAGATGGGACTTGGGAGGCGGGGTGTTACAAAAGTGGTATCAGAGCCTAGGCTTTAGATGCCTTGGGCAAGAATTAGAAGGAATTGACTAGTCTAGTAAGACTATTTATTTATTTAATTTAGAAGCCCTACTTCCTGTTTTGGAAACTGAAATGATTTTGAAAAATTGTTTTTGAAAAGAGATATATGTTTTTAATGGTTTTGTTTCGAGACAAAGATTACGAGTTGAGCTGATAGTGGGTAAGCCTTGTCCTGAGTAAAGCTAAACATTGAAAGGGAGATGGGTTATCTCGTTCTAGAAAGCACGGTTGCAAAGTAGACTTTGGTCTCGTCGTCCGATCTGGAGGTTGTCCTACCAGCTTATACGAGTAGTCGGAGTTGCAGAATACACTTATTTTCTGACGAGATAAAACAAGGAGGTGGTAATTGAAGGCTAGAAATTCACTATGGTCCAAATGAAATGCCAACAAGGATTTGAGAACCTAGGTCTAGGGAAGAGACCTTAAGTAGAGACTTGGGGGTTGCCAAGGGTGGCACAGTGAATCATGAATAAACTTTTAGGGCATAAGTTAGAGACTGCAAATGTGTGAAAAATGAACACTTGTTTGGTCAGGACACAAGATCAGAAGGATCTTGTATCTTTGGTTTCTATGTGGTATGGGACGCATAAGATTCAGGGAGAATCTTGGACTCGGAGAATGGCATACCATGTGTGGTGAGTGATTGGTGGCTTTGGATGAACTTGTTTTACTATGCTTAGCTAGTATGGGACAGTCAAGTGTAGTAGAGCTTGGGAAGCCTTGGACATTGAGACATTTGCAAAAATTGGTTGGGTGCAGCTTTGTCCTGGGTGAAAACCTAAGTAGAAGGGGTAGAGTGGTATGGGGCACTTGAACCTGAAAGCTTAGGGGGAAGCTTGGAACCTTGTTGTGCTAGCTTGATGGTATGATTTTGTGCTATGCATGCTTTATTGCTTATTTATTTTGAAACCAAATCCCGTACCCATGCAAAAAAAGAACTTAGAAGCATAAACTGTTAGGCCACTAAACAAATCGAAGACATAGAGACATGAATCTAGAGTCATGATAGTACGAACAATTGATGAGGCAAAAACTGACCGAGTCTTAAATTTATAGATAATGGCTGGAATAAGAAGGTACGCTACTCGATCCAACACTTCTGATGAGAGTGAACAACGAGAACAATAACTGTCTGCTGGAATGGAGGCCCGAATGGGGACCATGATGAATGAAAAATGTCACAGAGGGTACTAGATCAACTATTGAGGGCACTTCCACAGATAATCCCTTAGATGGCCCCTCAGCCTCAAGTACCTGAACCGATGCAGGTTCAACGGACAACACCTATGGCTCAAGATCCTGAAAATCAGAGGGCTGAAGAGAATTTAGAAGATGAGAAACAAAGGAAGATGTTGATAGAGATGAAGAAGCTCACCCCTCCTTCCTTTGATGGTACTACAGATAGCATCTCAGCGGACCACTGGTACCAAGAGATGGAGGAAATCCTCGATGTGATGAAGGTAACTAGGTCCAGATGAGTGGCATTTGCCACACACCACTTCAAAGGACAAGCCATAAGTTGGTGGCGTATGACGAGGATGGACCCTAATACAAATGTTGATGATATGAGCTGGTAGAACTTTGCAGAAATCTTCTATGAAAATTTCTTTCTGGAAGCGACTTTGGAGAAGCTACAGGAGGACTTTGTTCAACTAAAGCAGAGGGACATGACCGTAGCTAAATATGAGAGGAAGCTCACTGAACTGTCTAAGTTCTCATCAGATTTGATTAGGGATGAGAAGAGGAAGGCCAATCAATTCACCAAGGGTCTCAAGATTGAGATCTGAAAATTGATAAAACAGCCTGCCTGAAGACATATAGAGAAGTAGTAGACAAGTCATTAACCCTAGAACAAGAGTTCAATTTTCAACAAAGGCTTAGAAACAAAAATAAGAGACCAAGAGGTGACAAAGATCACCAAGGAGATCCGAAGAGAAGGAATACCAACCAAGACAATAGGAAAAATATGCCTCAAGGTCAAAATCGACCTAAAAAAAGAACAATTAGAGCTGGCAAGACGTCAAGGGCGGTGTTTCAATTGTAATCAGCGAGGGCACCTATCGAAGTTTTGTCCCAGCAAAACCCAGATGCAACAACAACAACAACCTCCAAATAATCAAGGGGGAGAACAGAGTGTACATGCTCAACAGCAACTGCCTCGACAAACTAACAATCAGGGGCAAAATCAAAACCTGGGTCGAGCACAAAATCAAAACCAAGGTCGGGGAAAAAACCAAGCGAGAGTATTTGCTATCGCTAAAGCCCCGAAAGACAAAATCCCTGCTGTCAAAGGTACATTCTTGTTATTTAACACTACTGTGAAACTATTGTTTGATTCGGGTGCTTCAAAGTCATTTGTTCATGAAAAACTAGTTAGTAGATTACGACTAGTAACAAAGACTTTGCTTATAATGTTGAATGTATCAACACCTATAGGAACTTCTGTTACATCAAAGCAAATGTGTACCTGTGACCTTAGGTTTGGGGATAAGCTAATTTTAGCCAACCTTCGTGTACTGCCATTCCATGGGTATAATGTGATATTGGGTATGTATTGGTTGGATCAGTAACAGGCACAAATCGATTGTCCCAAGAGAAGAGTAACGATAACATTGCCCTCAAGAGAAACCTTCAAGATAGATGGTGATATTCATAAATTGCCTAGGAGCCCAATGATAGCCATGTTGAACTGCTTAAAGCAAAATGAAGACCTCGAAAACCTCTTAAAGGAAGACTCTGAAGGACCAAAAGAAATAAAGAATTTAGAAGTACTCCGAGACTATGAAGACGTGTTTCCTGATGACTTGCCTGGACTACCACCAACTAGAAGCACCGAGTTCAAGATTGAACTCCAAGCTAGAACCAAACCCATAGCTGTACCTCTTTACCGTATGGCACTAGTAGAACTAATCGAGTTGAAAACCCAATTAGATGAGCTATGAGAAAATGGATTCATAAGATTAAGTGAATCACCTTGGGGGGTTCCACTGTTATTTGTGAAAAAGAAAGGCAGATCTATGAGACTTTGTGTCGACTATCGAAAATTGAATCAAGTAACGGTAAAGAACAAATACCATTTACCAAGGATAGACGACTTATTTGATTAATTAAGAGGAGCCACTCATTTCTCAAAAATTGACGTTAGGTCAGACTATCATTAGTTGAGAATCTGTGAAACAGACATTTACAAGACTGCCTTCAGAACTCGATATGGTCACTTCGAGTTTACAGTAATGCCTTTTGGTCTAACCAATGCCCCGACAACATTCATTGACTTAATGAACAGAGTATTTAGGCAATACCTTGACCAGTTTGTCGTGGTATTTGTTGACGACATCCTAATATACTCAAGTCCAAAGAGGAACACTTAGAACACTTGAAGATCGTGTTAGAAACACTCAGAAAGCACCGATTGTATGCCAAATACAACAAGAGTGAATTCTGGATGAAGACAGTCAAATTTCTCGGCCATGTAGTATCAATAGAAGGCATTTCTGTGGATCCTGAGAAGGTGGAGGCTGTCATGAATTGGAAGTAACCAAAGACAGTTACGAAAATCAGAAGTTTCTTAGGCTTGGCTGGATACTACAGAAGGTTCATACAAGATTTCTCTAAACTAGCAGAACCTATGACCAAGCTAACCAGGAAGGGAGTTAAGTTCAATTGGGATGAGAAGTGCAACCAATCATTTCAAGAATTGAAGAAGAGATTAACTACGACCCCCGTCCTAGTTACTCCAACCCATGGGGTTACTTTTACCCTTTATACTGATGCATCATTAAATGGACTGGGAGCAGTATTGATGCAAGGAAGACAAGTAGTTGCTTATGCTTCGCGACAACTAAAGGTCCATGAGAAGAACTATCCCACTCACGACCTAGAGTTAGTAGCCATTGTTTTCGCCCTGAAGATTTGGAGACATTACCTTTATGGTAAGAAATTTGATATGTTTTCAGATCACAAGAGCTTAAAGTACATCTACACCCAAAAGGAGTTGAACCTCAGGCAACGGAGATGAATGGAGTTCTTGAAAGACTATGATTTTCAACTACACTACCATCTAGGGAAGGCCAATGTAGTGGCTGATGCCTTGAGTAGAAAGTTCAACAAATAAGAGGAAGAAAAAGGCCAGATGTACTAGTTGATCGAGGACTTTAGGCTGGGTGTAACTCTAAATGAAACACAAGCCTTCCTCTACACTATGTCTTGTCAACCGAATCTTCTGCATCAAATCAGGAATGAATAAAGACAAGACAAAAGGCTTACCAGTCTGATTGAGGGAGTTATACAGGGTAAGCATTCTGACTTTAGGTTAGACACTGAGAATATCTTAAGGTTCGAGAAAAGGATCTGTGTACCTCAGAATGGGCAAAGTAAACAGACAATACTAGATGAGGCTCATCAGACCAAGTATATGATGCATCTCGGTGGAGATAAAATGTACCAAAACCTTAAAAAGACCTACTGGTGGAGGGGCATGAAAAGGGACATAGCCCAATATGTCTCTAGATGTTTG